>OZ017742.1:505000-620000 GCA_963969285.1 Odontomyia ornata
GGATTTTGATCTGAAGGAGATTTAGCAGAATGATTGATGAGACTCTAAGACTGATATATTTTAAAATAATCCGAAATCAATGCATAATTTCAAAATGACGGCTTCCTACGGCCAGAAAGCAACGCAGTGCGCTATTTTAGAAGTAACTCAAATGTTGAATAGGATTCATGGAAACATTTGATTTGCTTAATTTAGAAGTATTAATACAACAGAATATTTTGGCATGCTAATTAATGTTTCGCCATCATCCTCAGTTTCTTTGGAAAAGTATCTGTGGGATGGATCGTAAAAAAAGGTACGGATGTCACAAAATCAATTTGAATTGAAAATATATTTGAATAAAATAAATCAAGAAACACCAATTATCAAGCCCTTCTTTGGTGTCTTTTTTTGTTTCTCCGAAGATCCGACTCTGAGGTTTGCTTAAAAAATTCAATTGCAATAGTCGGCCGTCACTCAAGTATTCTACCTACACTCATATACATATACGATCCATTTCCTTTATCTTCTCACCTTGTTCATCATTGTCAGCTCTGAAATTATATGCCTTTTCAATATAAAAGCCTTAAATCACCAATCTGCATCTATAATAGTTAGTAAAAGCACTTCGACACCAAAGCTCTCCTCCAATTTAAACTGCTTGTATGGCAAAATAGACCACATGTTTCGCATAAAAGAGGATATGGTAGAGTGCTTACAAATTACATAGCCCCTTTTATTGTCCACCATACATACACTACCTACACTTTTCACTGAATAAAACACATGTTCAGCACCATATGCTAGCTTCTTTTGATAGCAGAACTTTTTTTGCTTTAAATCTGCAGCCCCTTTCAGGCTTTTGCTTAGAGATAGTTGGAGTATCTAATTATCTTGATCGAAATTATCGGCACTCGGGAAGGTGATATGGTCAGTACCACGCTTTGGCCGTGTATCCGTCCACCCAGCGCTACATGTTCTGAGTAGAACAAAGCTTTTAGTAGTAAACAAATTGAATTTAAGCGTACTTTCAATTGAATCAACACAAAACTAAAACAATTGTCAGTTGACAAGAAGCGGTACTATGTTCTCCGTGCGCTGTCTTGATTTCAACCTAGAAACCCTTCTTACACTCCATCAAAATGTTGCATTTCCGTCCAAATTGCCACAATTCTTCACTACAGTCAGATGAATTTGCGATAAGTCAGTCTATAGATGCTCTTACCGTACGTTCAAATCTGAAACGTGAACAGAAAAATAAACAGCTGCTTTGTGGGAGAAACATTTGAGATCATGGTCGGCTTTAACTATATACAATACAAGCTCGTGGATTTGCTTGAGTGTAGAGAACTTGTCTATCATAATAGTACAATCACTGGTCAGGCCTCTTCACCTTTATGCCAGATTTGATGCACATTTAAATAGAGACGGTTGTGCTAAATGGATAAATACTGAGAATTTTTTCTTTGTCTTTCACCCTACTTGTCAATGAACAGTAAGCTTAAAGGCTTCCAAGTTAGTTAAAAATCATAGTCTGTTATAGATTTTTTCGACAAATATTTTTTAACCAAGTATGGTCTTTATTGTTGTCCTAACCATATCCGGTTGCATCAAGATCCAATTGACGCGGAAATTTGATGGTAAACTACAATAAAATTAGACGCCTACGAGTTATGTGTAACAAATAGCTGAGACACTGGAATTACTTCATCTGGATGGATCTCTATATTAGAAGTGAGGACATAAGCTTGAAATACCTTTCCATATATTTCATTAGCATTTTCAAGTTTTTTAATTAGTTTCATTAATTAAATGTCAGTAGAGGTTTTTGCCTAAATTTTCCTCTAGCTTATTGTAATAATCTCATAGAAATACGATTATATGCATAGTTTTAAGTAATGTTCAAACGATGGTGAGATGACTTTGTCAGAACACCTACTACATTATAAGGCCTCTGTACCGCATACATTCCAATAAAGAAATTATATATATATATATATATCATTAATTAAATGAAGCATCGTTTTGCAACCACAATGCATTTCTGCTTATTTTATTTCACATATCATTTTATATGTATTATGAAATAATAACTAGCAGCGCAATATTTGTAAATCAGTTCAATTTATACCACAAATATTTGTCAATAATTGAATGTCAATCAAACATTTTCAGGTCTAATAATTTCAAGTAAATATATCAATTTTAGCCCCTTTGTACAACCTACCTTACGCTGATTGCAAACTCACAACTCATCGGCAATTTCGCACTTCATTTACTGACATTGATATCTTCGTCAGATAAACCTAACTAAAAAATCGGTGCATTACCGCACGAAAAACTGTTTTGCGGTCTACGTTGTATACCGTACGGTCTACTCATATCGCGTAGATATTTGCTAGTATCTCTATTACACTGTACCTACTCAACTCATTCAGATACTCGTATCTTTAATTTTCCGTTTGAAGTTCGTATTTGATCGTTTTTGCGGTTTACTGCTATTCAAAACTACCATTGAGTGGTAGCATTTCAGAGCAAAGGTATCCTATTACTCCGCTGATTTTCAATTTTCCCATTTCCACTGTGTCGAGTCATACTTCAAATTTAAAAAGATACGTTAACAATAATGCAATCATCATCGTAGAGGTTAAAAGATTATTTTTACGGATTTCAAACCAGTGTTTGCATGTGTGAGCTCGAATCTCTGTTGAGCTGATCTTTGTAGTTTATCGTCATGTTGCCACTTTAAACTAGAACTAATTTTGTTGGGTATGGAAAAACGTGCAGAAATCATGAAAGACAACAACATGGCAGTTATCGTCTCGTTGATACATCTACTCTACTCGTATTTTCTGTGGAGGAATCGAATCGCAACTATATTGAACCAACTTGTAAAGTGATCAAATTAAATTGAGTAATGGTGGATTATGGTCGTGAATGATTGATGTCGAGGTTTTGTAGGGATTTTGCAAGAAGCGAGTTATACCATACAAAATGAGCTTTATTGTTGATTTTTTGAAAGATGATGTGTTATGAGGTGTTTTGTATGGAATTGGATTTATTCGTCATATTCCAAGCTGGGGTTCCAAGTTTCTTTTTCACACAAACAACAACTGCATTTTAATGGGCTGACGTATGATAAGTTAACATTATTTCCTCACTTTTTAACGCACAAATCTCGTTTCCTTTTTGCTTTGGTTGGATCGTCAATTTATTTTATTTATATTTATTGAAAGTTCTACGCTATCACGAGATCATTATCACTTCAGTAATTGCTTATTTCCAAACATACTATAATTACATAAGCTTTACACTCTAGTTGAATTTGCTTCAATAGCTTTTGCGAAAAGAAATACACAGTAAATTCTTTAAAATGCACAATTATAAATGAAGTTATGAAAGTATTCAAAAATATTACACAATTCAGTTCAAAGGTTGAGATATTTAAGTGGATTATGAAGGTAATTTACGGTCATAACTGCCGTGAGAATAAGATCAACTTGAGGAGACAGAAACTAGGAAAAAGTTAGGTTTTTGGTAAGCCATCTAAAATTGTCTGCAATGTGTAGGTAGATTAAGTGTGGCTAACATAATAAGCAATTGCAATGCAGTTTATTCAATAAGAGTTGAATTAATTTTATTGTTTTGAATTATTAGCATTTCAGTAACGATAAAATTGAACGAGCCCTTTGTTTATAAAATAAGTTTGCAATGTCATTTACTTTTTTAGATACGCTTTTTACAAATATGAAAATTGATACACTTAATCAATAAAATATTAGAAGAAATATAAAATAAATAGAAAAAATCCAAATGAACCAGAGTACAGCCTATATTTGGTTAGAAATTGTAATAACATACCAAAAATTGAAAATGAAAATAATCCAAAGTAAATAAGCTTCAATTGTTTTTTTTGCGTTAGATTCTCCTTTTTTTCTTTTTTTTTTTTAATAAAAGCTAATATTTCGTCAGATAGTTCTTATTAGCATAACGGCTGAGCAGTGTTTTGGCATGGAAACTATTAAGTCCTGGCATCGCTTCAGTGGGATGCTTCTTCAAGTTTGCTGTATGTTACTGAATAATTCAGCAGAATTGTTCGAATTTTTGTCTCCAAACTTCTCGCCCCATCAGCCAATAAGCTCTCAATTGGATTGAGATCGGGGCTTTGAGGCGGCCAGCTTAGGCGTTTATCTGTTTTTCCTCAAACCAATACTTCACTGGGCGTGAAGTGTGTTTAATATCGTTGCCCTGCTGGAAAATCTAGGTAGTCGGCAGATGGTCAAAAACGTATGACTCCATAACATTAGCCAATATGTTTGTATAGATATACCGATCCATTCGACCATTGATCCGCACAAGAGGACCAACACCGCGCCGGGAAAAGGCTCCCCATACCATTACGTTTCCACCTCTATGCCTGATTGTGTTGATGTACATACCTGTATATACCTAGAATCGAGATATTAGTTTCTGGTCGCCTTGCATACTTTTTCACATCAGGACCAAACATATTAATTTTTGATTCACCGCTCCAGAGTACACTGTAAAAGGGTTCTTTCTATGTTCTCTGGCATATTTCAATTGTCGTTTCAAATTTCTTTTCGACACATGTGGCTTTCGGCGCGGAATACAGCGTCGTAAACCTACTTCCGATAATCTTATTCTGGCTGTTCTAGATGTACATATGTCAGATGCATAGTTGATCCGACACAGCAGACAGAATGTTAAGTGGTGAGAAAAGAATTCGCCTTACTTAAAAGGCAAATAAGCCTATTCTCCTTTTCAGCTGTTTATCTCGTTCTTTGTTTCCTTTGATGATTTTCCATACTGCCTGTATCAGTGAAAACATAAATTGCATCGTATAACATATTTTATGAACACATGAGATCCTTGGCGATGGTACTCATTGAAGCCTTCTCCAGGAAGTTCTTATGGACAATTAATTTCTTGAGTGGTGGCGTGCAGCTTTTAATTCGTTCCCTTTTTTCTGATAAAATTAAGATATGGGAATAGATATTTTAATGAAAAAAATATCAGCTATTGCAAATTTACCGCTAAAGTAGCAGCAACCGTATTTTTCAGATTAATTTTTCAATTGGGTTGTGTAATGAATCATGCGACGCCGCTGGTGCCCACTACCAACACACTTCGCTGCTAGGTGGCTTGTCATTGTACGTTGGTTGCGACCAGTGCACATCCCACGTCTATTTTGTCGTCGGATGCCAACAGAATTTGACAGTCACATGGAATTGAAGTGTGGAGGTGTGTGGCCGCGACGCAGAACAAGGTTATCTTGGAGGGCCGCCACGCAGCAGGAATTTTAAGGAGTTTTAACCGACAGCGAAGGATCAAACAGAACGAACGGTGCACAAATACGAGTGGCCGCATGTAGGTATAATCACGAAGTTTCTTTAAATTTTCGGAGATTTGTGTAATATTTCGATTTTGTATCGCATGTAGCTGGATCTGGACAAGAACGAATCTGTTGAGATTGTTGGTAGGAATACGAACGAGCAAGCCGATAACTTCTCATCGACAACACGACAGTGAAATCTGTATCTGATCAGCGGTTCGTACAACGGAGAGGTCGGTTCCGCGTTCGCACGTAAGCTTAAAATCATTACAAATGGCGCCCAACGTGGGGCCCAAAACATCCTAAGGGGATAAAAGATTCGCGTCTTCTGACGAGTTCGTCCTTTACGGAGGATGTAAGGTACTTTGGTACTCGAGCCTCACAAACAGGAGCAGTGGGGTTGTGTGATACACACTAGCAGTCGCTTCACATGAGTTGTAGCTTCCGCTCTCCTTTGTTTGATTTTTTTTTTCGCGACAGAATCCTTCCGATATGTTGTCCCAGGTTAACCCCTGTAAGGACCTTCTATTTTCTTGATGGAACTGTCAGCCAGATGGGGTTTCTCCTGTCGGCCTGGGCTCTCAAGAAAATAGAAGGTTACCTTGCCTTTATGTCGCGGAAGGATTCTACCTATTTCGTATGCGTGATAGACGAGTGGTATCGGTTCAACGTTCGGTGGCGTATGCTGGAGTTGCGGAGCCCGGAATGCTTCCACGCATCGGGAATTTTGACCGCGTACAAAACCGTTACGGTAGCTCTACCACTTGTCTCGTCGAGTCATTTAACGTAGTTTAGAGACGGTTTTTGTGATGTATGTGGGTTTAAGGGTTAAATTTTGTAAATCGACCGAAAGCACCCTTTCTTCGGCAGACTATCACGCACTTTCATTTCCCTTTGGAGAAGTCGACTGCTGGAAGGGAAAGTGTCTATCACCTAAATTTTTTTTTTCTATAGTCACGAAATAGCTCGCCACTATCGGCCACTTATCCAGCATTAAGTTTTTTTTTTGCATATATATACAGATTAGAAGTAGAAGTAGGATTAAGTTACTTTTTTTATTCTTTCAGTAAAATACGGCACCAACACCCATATTAAACCCACACGACAATGGCGACAAAGCGGACCCCAGACAAGCGTTGGACCAGACCCAAAACGGTCCAACCAGCTAACTGCGGGATCTGTTTCGAGGACGTAGTGGAGGGCGTACACAGCGTGCGATTGGAGTGCGGACACCTTTTCCATCGTGCCTGTGTCCAACAGCTCCTCCTCACGTCAGAGCTTTGCCCACTATGCCGGCGACCCATCGAGCGGACCGCCCTAGACGTCCCCCTCGGAACGCCCGTCCCAACGCGTGGAGCAGTGGCGAAAGGGGTTCCAGATGCCGAACCACCCCAATCCCTGATGGACTTGCAAGGAGCCGTGGGCGGTGAAGTTCCGGCTGCAGTTGTCGCGTCCGAGGTTCCACCCGCGCCTTCCACCCACTCCATTGACACCCTCGTGGCGTTAATACGGGATATGTCAGAGAGGATTGACAACTTGGAGGGAAGGCTCCAGAACCTCCCCATGAGCCAACTACCCAGCCGCGTGAGAGCTCCGCTTGGCTGGGAGCCCAATCCCAGTGTGGCTATGCCCCACTCTCGACCATCTGATCAATGGGCCCTACCTCCAAGAAACTCGGGAATGGATCCCAGAGCGCCCGAGTATAGACCACGACACAGCACCGCACCTCCGTTGGTACCTCCAGTCCCCGAGGCAGTCCCTTACAACAGGTCAATCGAGGATGCGATTCCCCCCGGGAACGCATGGACACCTTTCCGAGACCCGACGCCTCGTATCATGGAGAGTTGGCGCCTGAACTTCACGGGTTTCAACGATATGATATCAGCGGACCGGTTCCTTTTCCGGATTCAGGCGTTAGTATCCAGCACCCTGGGAGGGGATTTCTCGGCCTTCCTCCGGCATGCACATCTTTTGTTCAGCGGAGATGCTGCCAACTGGTACTGGAGTTTTAAGGAGTCGACGCCACGTCCCACTTAGAACTCTTTCAGTGCAGCCTTCCGCAATCGATTTGATGATGGCTTCACTGAGAGAGAACTAAGGGAACAGATAAAGAAACGGAAACAAGGCGCTCACGAAACGTTCGACCAGTACTACACAAGCATAGTGAGATTGAGCACTCGCTTGCGAACAACCATGCCCGAGGACGAACTGGTAGAAATTATCAGAGAGAATATGCGTTGGGAGCTTCAGAACAGCCTTCTGCATTTTCCCATCAACAACATACAGGGATTGCGCCTCCATGCCCGTAGGCAAGAACAATTGGATGAGCGGCGAGGTACCTTCCGTCCACAACCTCGCATAACGGGACCAAATCCCCGAAATCATCACACCGCGGAGTTGATGGCAGTGGACCACCTACTTGCTGATCCAGTACCAGTACCGAAGAGCGGAGCACCACAGGAGCTTGAGGACCCAGCAAGGATTGATCGACCCTCCCTTGAAGCAATTACAAGCCCGACGGTCTGTTGGAACTGCCGACAAACGGGGCATCGGTTCTATGCATGTCCAGCGGAACCGACGCTCTTCTGTTACCGATGCGGGAAGGCCGACACTTACGCACCTGATTGCGCAAATTGCAAATTGCGAAAAAACTTTCCAGCGAGTGCCGCGACCACCCGTCGGCACTCCTAAGACCCGGCCGAACCAATGCTGACCCCATCACTAGCTATGACCAAGCCCCAGACATGACTCCAATTCTGCTGACTCGCACCGCCAAACACAGTTCTCCCGAAGTTCCACAACCGACGCCATCCTTTGTCGAGGCCAACGCGCATGGAAATGATAGCGAGGCGAAAGTTCCTTGGCATGTCAAACCTTTCCACGTCCGGCTGCGGAATTATTTGGCTACTCGACAGCGCATCTTCCATGAGGAGTTGGCTACAACTGTCCCACCACGAAGAAAGCGAGCCACGCGTCGGATGCGGAGCTTCTGGAGAAGGGTCAGGCAGTCGAGGAAGGTGCTGAAGGACATACACTTAGACGAATTATTGAGGGATGACGTTCGACCATATGCGTCAGTACACCTCCTGCAAAAACGATTGTCAGATTTAGTCGATACGGGAGCCAGTGTGAATTGCATATCAGCCGATTTTCCAGGGGAGGTACTGGCAATGCACGCGGACCAAATTCACCATTTTACCACCTGGTTAAGCACGGCGGACGGAACTCGTCACTCTGTAGTGGGAAAAATTACGACGGATGTCACCTTTAAAGGAGTAACTAAACCTCTGGAATTTTACATCATACCTCAATTAACCCAGAATCTTTATCTAGGGGTGGATTTCGTTCGAAAATTTAACTTGGCGCCGGCACTGTTTTCCGGTACGACCCTGGAGGCCGTCACCACAATTCCTGACCACACTCAAACCAATCACTTATTACGACATACACTGGATGTGAATCAGCAACTGAGACTTGACTCGGCTATATCGGCTTTTCCATCGCATGAGAAGGAAGGTCTCGGGCGGACGGCACTGGTGTTACACACTATAGATGATGGGGATGCTAAACCCATAAAACAGAGACATTTTGCCATATCTCCGGCGAAAGAAAAGTTGTTATATGCCGAAGTTGATCGAATGCTAGCATTAGGCGTGATCGAAGAATCGCAGAGCGCGTGGGCTTCCCCAGTCACCTTAGTTGTCAAGCCGAACAAGGTCCGTCTATGCTTAGATGCCAGACGCTTGAACGCCGTCACTGTCAAGGACGCATACCCTCTACCGTTGATTGAAGGCATTTTGAGTCGGTTGCCTAAAGCCCACTTCATCACGAGCTTAGACCTCAAGGACGCCTTCTGGCAAATTCCTTTAGACCCTGGCTCAAAGCAGAAAACAGCCTTCACAGTCCCAGTTTGGCCCCTGTATCAATTCGTGAACATGCCATTCGGATTGTGCAATGCCCCTCAAACAATGACGCGCCTTATGGATAAGGTGATACCACCTCATTTACGGCACCAAGTTTTCGTGTACTTGGACGATCTGCTGCTTATAACCGAGACCTTTAACGAACACATCGACCTGCTTCAGGAGGTGGCTCTACACATCCGGAGGGCAGGGTTACCCACAAACTTACAGAAGAGTCAGTTCGTGATGACGGAGGTGAAGTACTTAGGTCACATCATTGGGCATGGCAATATCAAAACCGATCCGGACAAGACTCAAGCGATTGACGTTTTTCCATTACCCAAGACCACCAAGCAATTACGCCGATTCCTAGGCTTATGCGGATGGTACCAGCGTTTCGTACGTGACTATGCCACCATTACCACTCCTTTGACCGACATGCTGCGTAAGGGACGTAAGTTCGTCTGGGAAGAGCCCAGCTTGCGAGCCTTTGAAGAGCTAAAGAAGAGTCTGACTACAGCCCCCGTACTGCACAGCCCGGACTTTGACAAACCGTTCTCAATCCATTGTGACGCGAGTCAACATGGGGTGGGAGCAGTCTTAGTCCAAGTTGCACAAGACGGCGAGGAGAGACCTATAGCCTTCATGTCCCACAAGCTGAACCAGGCCGAGTGGAACTACACGGTCTCGGAGCAGGAATGCCTAGCGGCTGTGCTGGCAGTGAAACGTTTTCGAGCATATGTAGAAGGGCATCCTTTTGAAATCGTCACTGATCATGCGTCACTGAAATGGCTGATGAGCCAAACTGATCTCCACGGCCGCTTGGCCAGATGGGCCTTGAAATTACAGGCGTTTGACTTCACGATAAGACACCGCAAAGGAAGTCAGCACGTGGTACTGGACACACTATCAAGGATGTTCGCCCTGAAGGCCCAGGAGGACGACAGCCCCCTATGGATCGACTTGGACCATTCCTCCTTCAAGTCAGCATGTTATACCCAGCTGATGAATATGATTCAGAACCAGTTGCCACAGCTGCCAGAACTACGGGTGATGGAGGGATTTATATACAAGCGGACGAGACACGCCTCCGGAGACCCCATTCAAGAAGAGGAACAGTGGAAGTTATGGGTGCCCGAAGAACTGACATGCGAATTGATTAAGCGGGCTCATGACCACCCATTGAGTGCACACGGCGGTTATGGTCGTACGCTTCGGCGGCTGAAGACTTACTTCTTTTGGCCTAAGATGGTACAGCAAGTGAAAAAGTACGTAGCCGCTTGTGAGCTGTGCAAATGCACTAAAGCGCCCAATTCTGTTCTTCGGCCCCCGATGGGAAAATTCGTACTACCGGAGCGGGTGTTCCAGCGCCTGTATATAGATCTCATCGGTCCGTACCCTCGCTCGACTTCGGGATACACGGGAGCTGTCGTGGTCCTGGACCACTTGTCCAAATTTCCGATTGTGGAACCTCTTCGAAACCTGCACACCGGCCCCATAGTCAGTTTTCTGGAAAATCGCGTTTTCCATATATTTGGAGTACCGGAGAAGCTGGTCTCCGACAACGGAGTTCAGTTCACCTCGTCTAGATTTCGAGAAATAATGGAGAAGTATGGCATTACGCATCAGCGGACTGCCGTTTACTCTCCGCAAGCCAATGCGTCCGAGCGATTGAACCGCACCCTCATAGCCGCCATTCGGGCATACGTCCAACCGGATCAGAAGGATTGGGACCGCAGGATTTCCGCCATCACCTGTGCCCTGCGTTCGTCGTATCACTCCACCACAGGCATCTCCCCATACTTTGCCGTGTTCGGCCAGCATATGATTTGCCACGGAAACTCGTACCGGCTATTGCGGCAGTTGAAAGGGTTGGAAGACCCAATAGTGGTGCTGGAGCCGCACGAGAAACTCCAAATTCTACGAGAACAAATCCGGGAGAGGATTGAAGACAGTAGACGGGTGGGGGAGGAGCGGTACAATCTGCGATCCCATCCTTCTGGCTTCAAGGCAGGCGACGAAATCTACCGACGGAATTTTAGACAAAGTGAAGCAGGTCGGCATTACACTGCCAAACTAGATAAGAAGTTCGTGAAGTGTCGAGTATTACAAGTTTTGAGTCCCACGCGGTACCTCATTGCGGACATGTCCGGAAAGGAGCTGGGAGTCTACCATGCCAAAGACCTACGACGCTGAGAGAAAAAGAAAAAAAAAAACATCTTAGGGCCAAGCAGCATTTCCTTCAGTCTCCCCATGCCTGATAGGCATCGTGGACACTGCCCTGTAATGAATCATGCGACGCCGCTGGTGCCCACTACCAACACACTTCGCTGCTAGGTGGCTTGTCATTGTACGTTGGTTGCGACCGGTGCACATCCCACGTCTATTTTGTCGTCGGATGCCAACAGAATTTGACAGCCACATGGAATTGAAGTGTGGAGGTGTGTGGCCGCGACGCAGAACAAGGTTATCTTGGAGGGCCACCACGCAGCAGGAATTTTAAGGAGTTTTAACCGACAGCGAAGGATCAAACAGAACGAACGGTGCACAAATACGAGTGGCCGCATGTAGGTATAATCACGAAGTTTCTTTAAATTTTCGGAGATTTGTGTAATATTTCGATTTTGTATCGCATGTAGCTGGATCTGGACAAGAACGAATCTGTTGAGATTGTTGGTAGGAATACGAACGAGCAAGCCGATAACTTCTCATCGACAACACGACAGTGAAATCTGTATCTGATCATCGGTTCGTACAACGGAGAGGTCGGTTCCGCGTTCGCACGTAAGCGTAAAATCATTACAGTTGGTCTAAGAAGCAATGCTTTTTTACTAAAAAAATTTATTTATTCACACGTTTTCAACACAAACAACTATCAAAATAGAAGAATATTGCATCTGGGAAGTTTGTAAACAATGCTGCAATAAAATACTTGCTAATTAATTTTATCGTTTCTAATTATTTTTCTACCACTGTAGGTTGCAAGGAGTGAGTGGCGTTTTAAGTTATTCGTATATTTTTTAATACCTAGTAGTAGTAGTACTTTATTGAGACTTCTCTTTTGACATATGTTACTTAACTACTTTTAATGTTACGATTCATTTGACAGTGACACTTTTTTCAAATGTCCTTAGCTTCTTTATACGACCTGAGTCTATACTTTACAGTTTTTGAAATGCTAATGTAATTTTTCTATTCCGTTGGCTCATACCGTTATTGTCTTTTAGCTGCTTATTTACAGATTAAAACCTAAACTAAACTAACAGAACTTATTCTATTCTTAGCCTAATCTAATTGTAACTCTTCTTTGTAGTTTTGGTTGGTCGTGTGTTTTCTTCAAGCGTTAAATCTAAAATCGCGTTTCAGAAGAGGCACAGTTCCTACCGACCTGATCTTCAGGATATAGGGAAGTTATTTTTTATTTCTTTAATCGGTCACTTTATTGTTCTTTATTTGGTTTTTATTTTTTTCCGGATGGAAATTCAAGTTGATTTAGCCCTTGTAGGTATTGGGGGACGGTATATAATAGGAAATGGTTTTTAGGGGGTTTGGTTGGAGTTCGATGTTAATCTGGAAGTCTTGGAGGATACTTATGCGAGAGAGATAATATGGGTTTTAAGAGGTGGGGTACTATTGAAGAGGACCCGGATTAGATTCGATTCATGTATCTGCTATTTAGCTATTCGCTTTTTGCTTGTTTCAAGCATGTATTGCAGGATGGGGGTCACTTTAGTTTCTTGGTAAAGTAAGCTGCTTTTGTTTTTTTTTTATTGGGGCGTCGGTATTTCGATATACATTTTCGGAGTATCCTCCTCTCAAATATTTGCAATTCTACGGCTACTGTTGGTGAAATTGTCGGCCAAGGTGGGAAGGAGTATGTGATGATGGGGCGAATTAGGGTTTTATACATGAGGAGTTTCACATTTGGGAAGACGGATTAGGAGGATAGGAGGGGTGAAATTAATGCAGCGGCTCCTTTGGCTTTGTTTATTGCTTTTCTTGCATGTGGGCTCATTTTGAACCTGTTGTTGGGTTTCACTCCCAAATACCTTGTGTTATCTTTTGGGTTCACCGTGTCCCCTTCGGTAATCGTTCTTATCAATTTGCTTTGCTGAACAGCAAGTTTGTGCCCTTTACCACTCGCGTTACGGAAGTATATTATTTCCGATTTAGCAGCGTTGATTTGGAGCTCTCAACCCTTTAAATAGCGTGCTATAATGTTAGCTTCTCTTTGCACCATTTCCATGGCGGAAATAGGAAGAGTGTGACTGGCTAGAATTAGAATAGCATCCGCGTACATGATTAAATCGTCTTCGTAGTCTTTTCTGAATTCTGCCCAATCAACAGAGGCATAGGGTATTAGGGGACACCTGCGTTGACGATGGCGCATGTTAGGAATGTGCTCGACAGGAACAATTAATATACTCTTTGGCCGTTTGAGTTCCGTATGGAATCACCGCAATGCTGATGTCTCGCGTTGAGGTCTCCGCCGCGGAGGATAGAGTCGTGATAAGCAGCTATTGTTAGTATTCTATTAAGGGTCGGTTCTATTGAAGGTCTCAGGTTTCCTGGGATGCAGATAGCCTCAATTGGTATTTTCCCATGACCACCATTGTGACTTCGCATGTTTAAAGTTGCTAGTGTGCAGGAAATATCAGGATGGTTAAAATTTATTTGGTCGACTAATAGGTGGAGTTGATATAGAATGGCGGCGCCTCTGCCTGCATCGTTTCTATGTACTTAGTAGTTTTCCATTCGAACCTTGTGTGTCGGTTTTAAAACTGTTTCGTTAAGGAAAACTATGTCTGGTGGAATGGATTTTGTAAGTTTAGACACGAATATTCTTTTGTCATGGGAAACTAGAGAGTTTATGTTGAGAAAAATAGTAATCAGATTATTTACCCCCATACAGTTTGAGGTATAACTCGATGAGCAAAACTGGCTTGTCCTGTGTTGGCGTGCCATCATATTTTGGCCAGAATTGGGCAACCTTTTTTAGGAGTTCACCTGGTTCCGGGGCATAGTTGAATATCTTCCACTCGTGACTTCTGAGTATAGAGGTAGTGATTATGCTAGGGTGGCTGTTGCTATTGGGGTTTGGATATATTCGAAAGATGGGGTTGTTTTATTTTTTAAAAACGTGATCTTGTCTACCAATCTTCTCCGGATCCGGAGAAGTTTAATGGGTGGCCTTTCTCTTTGTAGAGGACACAGAAAGGTGGGTTACTTGCTTTGTCAGTGTCATTTCTTGGGCATCCTTGGGGGTTGTGGTCCTCTCCGCAAGCTACACATCTGGCCTGGAAGGCACAATTCGCCGAGACATGGCCGAAGCGATGACATCTATAACACTGGAGTAGGTCACTCCTTCTGGGCTTTTCCCATGTTGCTTTCTGATGAAGGATGAAACGGAGCTTCAGGAGGCGGTCTTGGTCTTCTTTTTGGCTGAGGATTATTTTGTATAGGTCTAAGTTCGCGCCGTTCACTTTAAGCCATCTGGTGGTTAACGGTAAGGCATTGTCGATTTTGATGTCCGGACATTGTATTTCGATGTCTTCTCTGACCTGTGTAGCTCCGAATGCCGTGTCTACACCTCTGTGTATGACTGTGTATTTTTTGCGCTCCGTTGGTGTGAAGGTGTATCCTTCCGCTTTAGATCTGCGTATCAAATCCAGGAATTCATCATGGATGGCGACTTCGTCAACTATAATTTTTAATTTGCTCGCGCTCAGGCGAGCAATTCTATACATCGTTGTGGGGCTCCTTTCCATGATATTTTTAACCGTCATTGCTGTGATACCTTCTACGAATATAGGAGGACACAATGACGTTTTCTTTTCGGGGGCACACGTGTTTTGATTGGAGGTTAATTTTTCTTCTCACAAAAGAGGCGCGTATGGATTTGGATTATAGGGAGTGGTGCTTGGATGAGAGTGGGTGACTTTTTTTCTAAATCCTTCCGATCCCATGTTGATCCGGTCGATAACTACTGTGTTTGGAGCGTTTGTTGCAGCTTGCTCTACTTCCATTGTTGCTGACGGTAGTACTTCTTTCCTGGCTGCTTTCGTTCTTGGTGGGTGCGCCTTCTCGTCATTGTCCGCATCGGATCATCTTTGGATATTTGGGGGCTCGCTTAGTACCTCTGCTGTTGCCAGTTTCCCGGGCTTTATTTCATTTGTTCCACTATACTTGTATTTTGTTTTCCTTATTACTTTGATTTTTGACACCTTAGTGCTTTCGCTTGCGATGTGTTCGGTCTGACGCCTCATTATCGACTCCCTTTTTTTAATACCTACTATGTACAAATCGGTACTCGTCTGTCTGTTTGTCTTGCGTCGCAGCACGTTTTGTCGGGGACCATGTAAGCTAAGATAATCAAATTTTGAGAAAGGGCCGAAAATAGTGAATTAATAAATGTTTTGTAGTCTTAAAAATATTTGAATGGATTTCAGTGGAATCTACTCACATAAGGGTATGTCTCTGTAAGTAAATTTAGTCCGCCGAAGATGATCAATCAGGTCAGTATCAAATCATTAAAACTGCACCATCAATTCGATTGCAACACTGCATCGGCGTGTAAATCTCTTTGATTGTATTATCAGGTAACAGCATAATATTGTTCTCCTTTCTGAACCGCGCCTCTATTCTTGACACTCAGTAATATTCAAGGATTTTGAATTTACAAGAAATGATAGAGCAAGTTGTGATGGTAGAAGCGGCACGGGTACGGCTACTGTCTCCTAACATTTAATAAAGTCGATTTCAAAACTGTTGAATGTCTTAAAGTGTCTGCTATCAAAACTCAACTGCGAGGTAGGGATAACCTCTTCGTTATCTCAGCCTATGCTGCTGGTAACAACAACTTTAAATTTATGGAGGAAATTGATTCTTTCTTGAAAATACTCCAACTGAATAGGCTGCATAATTATTACATTATCGCTGGAGATTTCCATGCTCGGCACACACTACAGCTAAGCACCACAAATGATCATAGTGATGTATTTCTGAAATCGTGGATAATACAGAACCCAATCGATTTCAACAGTACATTATATGGGTCGGTGTTCGCAACATATCCTAGGAAAAATTCGTATTTGAACTTGTGCATTCTTGATCCTCGACTTGATCTCAAATTTAATTGTTCCTCACGGAAACGACAGGTACTTCTCTATGATAGTGATCATGACACTATTCTCATGGTCACAAATCACGAAAGGGATGATGTTTTCCTCATTTCAACTGGCAATGAAAATCACATATTGAATTTTAAAGCAAAGGATTGGAATAAGTTTCAAAGAAAGTATCAAAACTACCGGAAGCAATGTCTACCTTATGATGATGGAAATGCTTGCTTAGTGATGCCTAATAACAAGAATCTAACTAACAAATAGATTTCAATTTATCATAGCTAGTAACGCTTACATTAGAAACTGTTGAGAAAAATATTCCGAAAATTAAACGCTGAAAAAATATTGAAAGACATGAGACACAAACCATAACAAGGTTGAAACATTGAAGAGCCTTCTTCTCTCACTCGTGAATAGTATTCATCGGCGATTCTAGGACTGAAATATTACCTTAAGAATGTTTGGTACATGACTTGTCCATACTTTAGGAATGAAATCAACCAATAATCAAAACCTAGTGGTATTAGTCAACAGGACCAAGATAATTTTTTCAACAAAGTGAATAATTTGTTTCGCGAAAAATCTAAAGTGATTGTGTCGAACCTCAAAGTTACAGGTGACGTAACAAATCTCCTCGATAAAGAAAGTATTGATCCCAACAGTATGACTCCAGACACATAGGGCAATCTGGCTTACATAAACTTGTCCTAATTGGAACTTATTTTGAATTGTTTCATTAACCAAACCCTGAGAGGGGGACATTATTTCTTTCTTAAATTGCAGAAATAAAAGTTTCCAATTTAAAATTGAGCCTGAATGGCCAATTTCTTCTTCAATTCAATGAAATATTGAATTCTGTTCTCATACCAACTTATAACCTTCTTGATTATTTTGTCAGCTTAGAGAGCTTTCCCTTATATTTGAGTAGTAAATAAACAACAAAAAATTAAGTTGAATTGGCGGTTTTCCTAATGCAGTTCTCCGAAATCCACCAGAAATTTCTACTAGAAACTATTCCATATTGTTTAACAGCATGTTCAACAATCCATATTTTCTAAATGAATTCACAATCTTAAAAAAAGGGAAGGAGTTCTTGTGCCCTAAAATATATCGCTCAATCAACTTTCTAACTAACATTACCAAGGTATTTATTAAACAATAATGGCTGCCATCTGTTCTTTTGCCATTTATAGGTTAATGGGGCTATCCATGAGTGATTTGCCTCTATAGCTTGTCACCTTTTTCGTGGATAGGGTAAATAATTGATTGACTCTATTCATTTGGCATATGTTCTTGTTGTCAAATGTACAGGATGACTTTATGAGTAAGTTTCTGAACATCACTGCCACCATATGTAATAAGCTTCACTTGAATCTCATCATTGATGGTGGAACAAACTTCATTCAAAGTTCTTGGGGCAAATGGAAGCTCTCCGGGAATATCTATAGGCTCCGATGCCCTGAAGCTGTTCGGAGGGTTAAGGAGATTCTTGAAATATGATGCCCATCTTTTTTTGATTTCCAATCGTCTGTTCTCCTACGGTCTTAATTGCTATTTTCACTTCCACCCATAGCTCGTTGCTTACTTTTAGCGATGTGTCTGATACGATGGAAGCCAGCTATTTGTCGAGGGTCTCCGTGAAATTATAGGCATTCCAGGTGATCGTAGAAAGTTATTTTCGTTTCTTCGTCCTTTTCTTCAGTCAGGCGTGTACATTTATCAGCCAAATTTTGAAGAATTTTTCTTTGGTAAGGATCGCGCACATTCGTTCATTGACTGCCTTAAAATCAATAACGTTTGATTTGAGCTCCTTATCCGCATTAAATGCCACTCCAAATTCTCGCTTTCCAGCAGGCTTCCCACTTTTGAATATTATGTGCGATCTCATATCTTGAATATCACTTCTAGTCCAGTTCGTTTTCTGGATTGCCAATGTGTTTAATTTATATTGGCTGGCCTGTTGTAACGGGTTTTTAATAGCGCCAGGGTAGTTGAATAATCAGACATTTCCAGGACTAACGCCACAGTCCTTTTTTTCGATTGCGATGCTATTGTTGGAGATCCAATCCATTTCGAGGCTGTGTTGCAGGCTACGAGACAATATAGGGTTTCTCAGGGACAGGGAGTTAACCCGTCGCCTAACCTCCATTTGGGTGGTGTAGTTATTACTCGCCTTCATCTTCTTATGTCAACACAAAGGAGGTGTAAGCAGGATGTAGTAGCAGAGTTGTAGGTGTACAAGCATTTGCAGTTATTGGCCTTTCTCGGTATTTTTTATAGTGTGACAACATTGGCGAACCAGTAAATCCGATGTGCGACCCCGAGGCCATTTACTAACATGTATTCGCGGGATTGAGGCTACGGAAATATGGAAGCTGGGGGTGGGGAAAACAAGGGGATCCCTCTTCCGTCCTCAAACGGGCTTGGGACCGTCTACGGGAAACCATTCCCCCGTAGACGGTCTATTTGACTAGTGCTTTCGTATTTTTGGAAAAAATTATGGAAAAGTGACTGGATACGAGCAGTTTCAAAACCACTCAAAGGGCTCAGTAGAGAAAGTCATATTAGTTCGGATAGTAAAAAAATGGAAAGGTGACTCTTGATGCACGGTTGAATAAATTGCAAAAAAATAAAAATCAAAAGGCTTTAATTAGAAAGAACAATCTCTCTCATATTTGGCATGTTCATTTTAAGCTTGCAAAATGTCCTCGATTCCGAAGTTATTTTCTACTTTAACTTAACTCGTCTTGTATTTTTTTAAATTTGTTGCAACTTATAACTGTGAATTGGACTTAGCGATTTTGTGGCAAAAATATTTGGCGAAACTTTTTAATATAGTACATATTGTCGGTTCTGCTGCCATTTTACCAGTTTTGTATTTATATTAAGATTGGAACATTTTTTATTATTTTTAAACAGTGGCGGCTTGTTTATAGAAGCATTAAGGCTCTGAACCTCAAATGAAAATAGTTAAAATATGTAAAAAAATCTTCTTTTATTTATTTATTTAAAAAAGTATCACCAATACACAAGTGCCAGCATCGTTTTCTTATCAAAGATACTACAATTTCAACCTTTAATACTTTAAATTTTACAGAAAACTGAAACTGTTTTTACTTCTTTTTCCAACATATTTTGGTGAGATATGGACCCACCTTTTGTTTTGTTGCAGAGGTGGTTTTTTATTCTCCTCACCACACAGAAGTATCTCTATCCCCCAGAAAAAAATTCTGGGCACGCCACTGAATCCAAGTGTATTATCTACCAATCTCGATATTTCACACAATTAGAATTAATCAACCATGATTTGTTTAATTGAATTCAAAGCCAGTGATATGGTATACACGGCTTTAAAGTCAACATAATTAAATTTGATTGATTAATTATGAAATTAAAAGATTTCAAGCCTGATAACCCAAATCAAATCCACCTACCAAAGTCAACATCATATTTCAAACAAAATACATTAAACACTTGAAATGGAATTGAATACTTCCGCATTCAATTTCTTCCAGTATATTCTTTTCCAATCCCTAAAATATTGGGTCGAAGATGAGTTTCTCTGAGCAAATCAGGGCAACAGCGGAGAAAGCTGCTTCGGGAGTATCGACTCTGAGTCGACTTATGGCCAACGTAGGGGGACCCAACCCATCAATAAGGTGCCTCTTGATGAGTGCTGTAGAGTCAGTGCTACTGTACGGCGCAGAAATATGGGACGACGCTCTTAGTAAGGAGGTATACCGAAAACGCTTGCCACAGTTACAGAGAAGAGGAACACTGAGGATTGGATCTTCATATCTGAAAGTCTCTGATTCGGCAGTGAGAGTTATTGTAGGCGTGATACCTGTTGCCCTCTTTGCCTGAGAGCAGTCTTGGATAAATGGCACGAAGAGAAGGTGGACTGCGCGCCTCATCCCGGATGTGAGACCATGCCTAAATCCAAGACTTTGTGAGGCTGACCTCTATCTGACCCAGTTTTTGAGCGGGCATGGATGTTTTCAGTCTTACCTGCATAAGATTGGTAAATCATGGTCCTCTGACTGACCTATTTATCCAGAAGAGGAAGACGATGCCTGCCGACAGACTGCGAGGGGACCTCTACAGGGAAACGGAAGAGCTCACCCCGGATGGTATGATGGTATAGTCACTGTGATGCTTGAAGCGGTTGACAAATGGAACCATGTGGCACACTATGTTCGGGCAGTCCTTAAAAGATAAAAGGGACTCACAACAGCCGGCGAAGTTGAGGCTGGGCAATCCTCTTCATCTCTCCCCTTTCGCTAGAGGGGGGATCGCCCAGCTATAAGGCACCTCACGGCATAGCAAAACGAGGCCTGGCCCGAAGTAATGTGTCAAATGTTTCCAGGCTGGGTTCTCGGGTCGACATGGGAGCAGTTCAGTGGGTAGTCCAGTCAACTGCGAGCATGGAAGCCCCACACTCAGCACGTAAATGGCATGCACCTATCAACCAAAAAAAAAATGTATTGGGTAAAAATCAACTTCCCTGCACAAACTCGGGAACTATGATTGGAGAATTTTCAATTCCCATCCCATGGGAATGCATTTTTCAATTACTCAAGTATAATTACTCGTATTTAGAATTTAACCGGAAATCAAATACAACAGTAATTAATTACATCCTACCTTGTGCACAGGAATTAACTACAGAATGAAAATGAATTGTCAGTGAAAAACTTTACCGGATGTTTGGTGTAACATATGCTCAATTTAAACAATTTAACACCTAATGATTTAAATAAGAGTTCAGAACTTAATTTATTACAATGTTGCTCTCAGCGCGAATAAAAGATGAAAATTATGCTTAAAACAAAATATACTTCGAGAATTGCGGGAGAATAAAGATGATGGAGAAATATTCCTACTTCTTTAATGGTGCTATCAAAAAACTTCTATTTATCATATTATTGGTGACTTGGAACCAACAAATCGGACATTGCGGAAACCGTCGATAAATCCAACGATAATTTAGAAAACATAAATTGCTTCATCCCTTGCTTCTAATCTGCATAATCATGTAAATCTACAGATGCATGGATAGTGAGATGCAGATTTTGTTTCTACTTGAATCCTTTTCTTACTACCTTCCAAAAGTGTTTAAACCCAAATGATATTGTACTTAGGGATAGTGAGAAAGTTTTGCTAATGCACAATTTGTGTTAAAATTATAAATAATGCTTTTTCTTTAACATTCATTAAGATTCATTATATACAAAATAAGCATACATTAATGATAGAATTGCGTAAATAATAATAACGAAGATTGCACATAATTTTAATTACTAACGTCAATTTAAAAGATAAATGCTTAAGTTGTGTTAATGTAAATATGAGCAGAAGTTACATTTAATTAAATTAGTATTGTATTTTCAAATGACATATTGAATACTTTAATTATACCCACCACAATTTTCTTCGTAACCGATTGCTTACCATCTTAACTTCAAGGTTAATGTTAATGAGAAAATGCTATTGTCAGATTTTTCGCACGAACTGTTGCAACATTTTCAATGTCTTCAATGCGGAATACAGAAAAATAATAACAGCAAAGAAGTAGCTGTGATTAAAAAGTATATAATCTTGGCTATCGCGTACTGCTACGGCTTGCTTAGAAAATAATGGCACAAAAGAAGTAGAATGCAAAATGTAAGTACAACAATATTATTCGTTTGTTGCTGTTTAACATGTTTTCCATGGAAACTTACACTCTTTCTTCTTTTCTCTTGAATTTTTTTTTTTCGGTGGAAAAATTAGGTATTAATGACAAAGATATCTGCAAGCCGTAATTTTATTTTAATTAGTTCGTAGATGGTTTATTGTAAGTATATTGAAATTGAGCTTATAATTTTGAAAATCTTTGATGAAGAATTGTTAATGAGCACCAAATACACTCTGCTTGTACAGGTGAACATAAGAAAAATTAAATTTCTCGCTGATTGACTTATTTTCAAAGCATTATTGGCATTATTCGAAAAATACAATGGTGAAAAAGATTTATAGTATATTCCACTGACTGACTTCTATCTGACCCAGCTTTTGAGCGGGGATGGATGTTTTCAGTCTTAACTGCACAAGATTGGTAAGCTACGGTCCTCTGAGTTCGTTTTGGCCAGAAGCGGAAGACGATGCCTGCCACACATTTTTTTGTGCACAAAAGTTGAGACAGACTGTGGGGAGACCCCTACAGGGAAACGGTAGAGCTCACCCTGGATAGTACATATAGTCACGGTGATGCTTGGATCGGTTGACAAATGGAACCAGTTGGCACATTATGTTCGGGCAGTCCTAAAAGATAGAAGGGACTCACAACAGCTGGGGATGTTTCGAAGCATTATTGGCATTATTCGAAAAATATAATGGTGAAAAAGATTTAAAGTATATTCTACTAAAAAACAAGAAGCATTTTATTAGCAGAGATCAATCGGAAATGTACAATAGACGAGGATTTTTACCAGAAACAACTTATAGTCATTCTAGTTTTGATCAAATTCTTGAATTAGTTGAGAAAGCTAGAGTTTTCTCCTGCCAAGAGGGATTTGCAACCAGTCTATAGGAGGTATTTACTTCCGTTGGATAGAACAAAAGCCATTTGCTTTGGGTGTCGCTTCAAAAAGGGACAAAATAGGAACACCTAACACGCTGGCTGTTGCAGTGGTAACGGTCAACATTACCCAGTGGAAAGTAGTTGCTTTGCTTTCTTGCGTATATAAACAGTAAAACGATGATGAGTGATAAGTACGTAGAGAACAGGACCCTTGCAATTAAGTAATCTCCATTCAATGTTACCATACTTCTTCGAAGCTATTCGTAAAGATTAGTACTGTAAAAGCACACGTGTCCATATTTTGGCGTCAACTATTTGCATATGACCCCATTTTAATAAACATTAATTTCCGTTGAAAAAATTTCAATTTCACACATTAAAAACCCAAAACTGAGAGCTGGTATAATAATTTTGAGTTACGTTCCTTCATGGAGTGGACATCAGATTTTTTTCAAGACCATTCATGTTGCATCGTATTTGACTATCATCCATAAAAATATTGTAAGAGGGGAGAGCTTTCTTTCACCATGAAACTTTAAAGGAAATACCATATCTAATCTACAAACTTTGATGGCTCTGGATTTTGAAGTATCGGAATAAAATAAAAGTCATACTGACAGGCAAGTTTAATAGGGTTTTGTAAAATTCAAGAAATTCTATAGCAGAATCTGAAAATTCAATATATGCTGATATAATGTTTAAATCTGCCGGCAAATGTATTTTTTTTCTGACGTACATCGTAAGCGTAAATTGATTAGCGTGTTTAAAATATAAAACAAGCCAAGCAAGCAGGAGTGCGCTCCTGCCGGAAGGGCTTTGTAACCATCGATGACTTGAATTATTCATCGCATAAAAAGAAATCGTTCAAATTTATCCAAAAGATGTAGTATTTCTTTCGTAAGCACATAACAGCCGTCATTTTGTTTCAGCTTAAATAATTTTTCTGAATACGCGGCGAATTGGACATATTCAAATTAAACACTAAATTTTCATGAAAACCTAAAGAAAATAAGAGTGTCTTGATCGATTTGAAATATGTATCAACCATCAACACGTGTTATTGTTGTTGTAATTCGATGCGAGTGAAACGGCTATAACTCACATGACTCTGATCCGATCTCCATGAAATATTGTAGGCCTAAGGATTATATATTAATCTACATAATTGAGAAACTTTAAGAAGTTTACGGGTACCGTTTTGATTTTATGGGAGGAAATGTAAAATTGACAAATCATACTATTATTAAGAATTTTACTCATAAAGACCTACCTCTATGATTATTTTTTCTGATTTTTCGAGTCAAAGACGTCCAATTGTGAGGGGAGGAAAACAACTTTTTTGTACATCTTGCCTTCCCCTGGACCCCCTGATGCATAAAATAGCTTTTTTGTTTCAGTTTCTAAAAGTACTTTCATTTGATATCCCACTCGACTGCAATTGATAAAAAAAATTTTGAAGGGCAACTTCAACATAAGGTGGGACCACCTCTTAAAAATTTTTGAAACGTTTGATAAGACTCGGACTTTTTAGAGACCGCCACTTCTGACTTTCCCAAAATGTTTGAGTTTTTTAGCTTTTATAATTTCTGAGAAAACTTGCTGTGATGTACGGACAGACGGGCCGCGAAGCTAGTAGGTTGTTGTAAACAATTTTTTACAAAGCCCTGAAAAGGTTCAGTAAGCAGGAGTGTATTCCGACCAGAAGGTTTTTTGTACCCAATCTACGAAACATAAGCTTTGGCCTTCAGGATTAATCTCTTCCAATCAACATGGTTTTGTGACCTCGTCTGCCTGTTGATCACTTCCAGCAAGGATCTGCTGTCAGCTTTTATCGTGTTTTCTCATTGAGTCATCGGTCTTCCCGCTGGACGTCTATCTTATGCTCTACCCTTTAATGTTCTTTTGGGTAGCCGGTTTTCTTCCATTGTTTCTACATGGTGCGCCCATTGCAATTTGCGTAGATTTACGCAAGCAGAGACAATTGGATCGTCAAATAATTCACACAGCTCATCGTTGTAATGCAGTCCCTACTCTGTTCATTGTTTCATTAAGCCGGAGATTTTCTGGAGCACTTCGCGGTCAAATACCTCCAATGACTTCTTAGATTTGCTTGTCAGGGTTCATGTTTCACTTCCATATAACAGCACAAGTTTGACTAGTGATTTGTAAACGCAGAGCTTATTTTGCTTGTGCACAACTCTGGACCTTACAATGGGAAGTACGAAATAATAGGCTTTATTTGTGGCGTCTAATCTCGTCCTTTTCGGCACTTCTTCTATTCAGGTTCCTGGCCGTGGATATAAGTAGGTATTCATGGTTTTTATCTTACCTGAGATTTTTAACACAATCCGGTTAAAAGTGTAGTATCTAGTTCAATGCAAAGCTCGTGTAGTAGAAATATTTTAATGGCTGCAAATAAATTTTAAAAGTAGTGAACGAGACGTTCCACGAAGTATCTGGGCTGAAACAGGTTCTAGGAAAGCACTGGAACAATATAGATGTATGTGCTAGTATATATGTTTTACTTCAAACCTATATACTAGCACATACATCTATATTGACAAGATTGTCAAATATATCTTTTATAGAAAATTCTAGACTAGGCTTATCAAAAACCATGCTTCAGAACAACTTAAGGGAAATGTATGATTTATTTAAACTCAATCATGCCTAAGGTATGACTATCCTCAATGGATTTTGATTACTTATAAGAAGATAAAATAGCCTCCAAATTTAAGTCTCAGAGACCAACAATTCCAATGGAGATACTCATTTGCTAGGCTCGTTGAATGACAATTATTCGAGATTATTGGTGGTTTGTGCTTTTCGTTATTTTTTGGGTATTCAGCTTATTATTGTTACATTTGGTGTTATTCTTGTCTGTTGTGTCAGCAGTTTCTTCATAAATTAAGGATAAAATTAAGAATAGTTTTAACGTTTAGATTGGGTATATTGTGGTAGAATTATATTTGGATGGGATTAAGTTTTTTGATCGAATTTTAGTAGAATTGGACTAAAATATATTTAGCTATTAGCTGAATATTCACTATTCTGCAGTATTATGTTCCTTGTGCAATATGTTAATTTTTAATAGAGTTCGTTGTTTTTTCTCCTTTTTCCAATTAATCGATTTTATTTAGGGATTTCCATTTGATAAAATTTGATATTGTTTTTCCCACTAAGTTTTTGATTGAATATTGTTTAAATTTAGGGTGCCATTTGGGCCATTAAGTTTTAAGTACGATAATTTTTAAAACTGGCTTTATGTTTTCATAAATTTTGAATTTGAGGCGTTTTGTCCTTTCCCGTACATATCCTCGATATCGATTATATAGTTTTAAGACTTGATATTAAAACATTTCCCCAAGGCCTTATTTAATACTCTACTTTTTTAAGGAGTATCTTCCTTATCCTTGCAAGCCCCTATCAAATACGAGGATTTTGAAAATTATTTTGAGTACAAAACTTGCTTCAGGGCATAGCTTCTGAGAGTTTTTCGCAAAGTTTGTTGATTAAAGTCTCTAAAGTTTCAAAGAATAACTACACAAAAACAGGTACCAAATTTAATAGGCTATTTCAAAATTCGTGTTATTAACCCCTACAAAGAGGCCTTATAATTTTCCGCTCTCTTTTAACAATTTCGGCAAAGTATGTCGGTGATCTAACTAGAGGCCATGCCATAAACTTTTCCTATAAGGAGGTCACTGCGGCGCGTTTTGATACAGCTGTCTCTAAACTCAGAAGAGCGTCCAAGGTCTGTGGGACAAAGTGGAGGTTTCAGTGCAGAGAAGGTACCCTTAAGGATCTAAAGTGTATGCTTTCATATGGAACCATGTTATGGATAATTGGATTTCAAAGCTATCTGCTGTTTTCAGTCCGTGTGCATATATTGATGACTTGCTGATTGATACTGGCTGAATGTCGAAGTCGATTTTAATTTGAAGCTTAAGTGAGGTGGTGGTTGCGGGCTGACTAAATTTATGAAGAAAATGTCAATGATACTTCTAGAAGCCCGAGGCCCGATATCAGGGACGAGTTTTCAAGTATGAGACAACAGTTATATACGTGGATATTGGTGGGGAAGAGAAACTGTTCCCTTGGCTCCATTCAAATGATCTGATCTGAAACTGTTCTCACATCTAGTCTCTATTCTTCGTGGTGTCTGTAAGGAGTGGAGACATCGAAGGGAAACTTGCAAGGAAATATATTGTGGGCTGTTTATCGTACACATAGGCTGACAGTATTTTTGAAGAGTTTGATAAGTGCAAGTTGCAGAAGTCTTATGATGCTAGACAATAGAGTAATCGTACGTAAAAAAGTTTCGACCGATGCTATTCAGGATCTAATTAGAGTTCTACCGCAAGATTTGGAAATCATCCATCGAGGATTGGCTTTCAGATTTCAAAGGGGATTGCCTGTTGGTAAGCATGATTTGTTCCAAGGCACGGATTCCAACATTTCGAGTCGTTCTAGCATTTGGAGAATTTTGAAGGATGGCCTGATCTCTGCCTGGCAAATCAAGTGGACTGAGCAAACCTATGTTATATGGCATGTATGTTTTTGCCAGATATCCTGTTAGCTGTGTCTTAGTTCTAGGTACCTTCTGACGAGATATGGTAGTTTTAATGCATGGTTGTGTAATCCTAGTTTAATTGAGTGAGACCTAGCAACATGAAATATTTGAGTGTTTGGCATATTCCGACATCCATATGCATGCCGTACGAGCTCACTCAAGTGCACCACAGGCAGACCTGATCTAGAAGTATATCTTTAATAGATAGCTGAGCTTTGCGGGGTTGGGCCTCAATGAGCAACGAGCGACTCTGCTTAGCGAGAGAAATTGACAATTCTGCTAGGTTCTAGGTGTCATTAAGTGTTTGTGATCATCTTGTTTGTGGATGGGTAGTTTTCAAGAACGGTGGTGGTGGACTGGACCAGAACTGGGTTCCCAGCTCTATCAATGTTTAGGGAGTGCCTTCCCTGCGTCTGAGCTCTGAATAATTTGCAAAAACTTTGAAATATTTGGTACCGAAATTCACAGCACACCAGCGCGTCTAATATTTAATTAAATGATGTAGCTTCTACAGTTTCCTAGAACTTTGTTGCCATATTTGAAGTGACGACAATTAAATGTTTTAGGCAGTTCATCTAACACTCGCGTTAACTACTCTTTTCGTCAGGAACACGTTTTTGGGCCAGTTTTTTTAATAATTTGATCAAATATTTTTTTATTTCTCAACACATAAATTTTGTATAGGTGCAGATGATATAACATAGGATGATATGTTTATCAAAACATTAATTTTGGATGGATTATGCGTAATCTTATGTTGAAATTATTATATTTTTTTCTGCACCGATGTAGATATACTGATAGTCAATCGATATGAAACTGTCCATTTAGCATTCAAAGTTTCTATGTTTTTAACGACTGTTTAGCGAAATAGGTAAGAACAACCTTTTGTCGACTAACTCAAAAGAAACATATCAAGTTCAACGAAACCTCCGTTACAAACGTACAATATTTTCATGCATTACTGCCCACATAGCATATAATGGTCATGATGCAGGTATTACAAGGTTCAAATAATTACTGCGTGCAAGAAAAGTCACCGACTTTCCTCCTCAAGTAAGTCCGCGAGAAAAGCCAGTCAAGTCGCGTTCGTTATAATTGGCAAGTTCAAGCGAGTAATAAATCTTTTTAACTATCCTAGCACATCACGTCTCAAGTGCGATATGGTATGTGACTGCATTAATAGTTTCTGGCATCTCGCTGAGACGGATTGGCAACGTGAAATTGTTTTGCTGCTAAATATGGAAATATCATATTCACATGCATAACTTACCGTATAGAATGATGGATTAAACTAGACTCAAATAAGCTTTTTATCACATTCATTCGTCCGTTTAAGCATATGTTTGATGCGAGGAAATTAATAGGCAGTCAATTTTAGATTGTACGGTGAATCTGAAATAATGGAAAATCCGTTATTTTCTTTTTATGAATTTATGGATAATTTATTGGAAAGCTCATAATTAGAACCATAAGGTTTAAATAAAGAAACACGAGATCTATAGATTCATTGAATTCTTATAGCGTGGTGGCTGGGGATATTTTTATTTTCTATTGGTTGTAAAAATTTTACATTAGTTGACCTAATTACAGGTCCTGAATTCTAAAATTAACTAGAAAGCAATCATGAGAAATTATAATGACTTAGAGATTATATTTCGTCGTATTCCGAAAAGGATTGTCTTTATGATAAGTGACATACTCGGAACTTAAAATATAGTTTAAAGTTATTCGTTCCATGCAAGTAGCTAGCTATCAACTTCATGAGGGTCATAATTAGTAATAGTCACACCACATGGAGGGAGAAGAGCTCCCATAAAGTAATATACGTACTTTCACTGATTAATTCATTCACTTCGTGTGTTTAGTTTACACTTTAAATAAGCATTATGCAGCTTTATTCCGGAATAGAATTTTCGGAAGGCACATATTGTTGTTGAATTTTGATCATTTTATTATTTGTGTTTGATGTTGAATTACACATGAACGCGACGCTTTTGTACTAACCGTGTAGTTAATTCAAGCTAGCCAAAGATGCTCTAAATAGTATGAAAGCTCCCCACTTCACATTAACGCCAAAGGCAGTGAAAAATCAGAACTCCCTGTTGATGGGTCTGGACTGTGGGGAGAATACAGTTAATCTCCATGAAATGTCACAGGAAGCAGCACCAGATGTCAAATTCGTTAGTGTGAAAAATTTTGCTATAAGCAGATCAACTGTTGAAGGCGAAATGTTAACCATTTTATTTGGTACAAATTACAAATAATAGCAGTCCAATAGCCCTACAACAGTTAAGTTACTTGAACTTAAGAGCTGTGAAGTGGGAGCGTCTTAAAAAAATGGAGGTCAATCAGTGTTGCAAGTACCAACGATTCGATCATTCGGCTGCCAATTGAGCCATGCACTATCGGTGTGTTAAATGTAAAGATATTCATATCCCCGGTGAATGAAATTTGACACAGATCGAGTCAATAGATTTATTATACTGTGTTAACTGCGATATATTTGGTCATCCAGCATCATATCGAGGATGCCCTCGATATTAAGGTGCAAAAGTTAAATTTTTTTCAAAACAAACCCAAGAACACCGCAGCGTAAGACCGTCTAGGTCCGTGAAGCCCGGGGTATCCTCTGCATTTGCTGCTAGAGGACTAGCAGACAACAATGTAAATTAAAAAAGTGATGTAAATGGCAATAATGAGCTGCTTCTTAAAGTTTACGAACAGCTTGAATCTCTCTCGGAAAAAATGAATAAGCAAGATCAAAACATCGATTTCGTTTATCAACGTTTAGGCTAAAATGCTTCAAAATAGTTTGCCATCCAGTCACATTTCTATGGACAAGCTTCGTCTCATCTCGATCAACGTCAACTCCATTATTACTCTAAATCGACGTGACTATCTCCTCGAATTCATTGCCAAGCAAAAGCCTGACATCATCCTTTTCACTGAAACCCAGCTCAGTTCATAGCACTCTAGGACATTGAAGGATTTTGAATTCGTAAGAAACAATAGGGCAAACGGTGATGGGGGAGGTGATGCCGGGATATTGGTTAGAACACCCTATTGTTTCCAACATATTGACAAAGTCGAGTTCAAAAACTTTGAGTTTCTTGAAGTATCCGTTAGAAAAAGCTGACTCCAAGGTGGGAATAAATTCGTTATCTCTGCCCATGAAACTGGTCGAATCGTTTTCAAGTTCAAGGAGGAGCTCAGTTCCTTGTTTGAAATACTCGAATTGAACAGGCTGCATAGTTATTATATAGGTGGAATCTACTCGTATATGGGTCTGAGCTCCCAAAATACCCAAGGCCAAATTAATATTTAGACCTCTGCATTGCTGACGCAAGACTTGACTTTAACGTTAATAGCCCTCAACGGAAACGGCAGGTGCTTCCTTATGATAGCGACCATAACGCACTCGTAATGGAAGTAATCATCAAAGGGATGATGTCTTCCTCATTCCAGTTCAACATGAAATCATCGGATGAATTGAAAAAACACGGATTAGGGAAATTTTTAAAAGACGTTTAATCGGGATGACCAGAAGCAATGCGCTCCATCTGGTGATATCAACTCTTGCTCAATGGCTCCAAATTACAATAATCTAACTAACGATGAAATTGATCTCTATTTGTCGAAGCTAGAGAAGCTGACGCTGGAAATGATTGAGAAAGTATTTCCCAAGATTGAACATTGAAACAACATGGAAGAATATGAAACATCAACCATCGAAAGGTTAAAAAGATTGAAAAGCCTTCTTTTCACACCTGGCAACAATATTTATCGGCGATTTTTGACAACGACCATCTCTCGTTGGCTTTGTTGAAATAACACCTGAAGAATATCCAGAACTTAATCCGTTCATAATTCAGGAGTGAGGCAAGCAATCAATGAGCAAAAAAAGCTGAGGGGTATCAGCCCATAGGATCCAGATGGCGTTTCCACGAAGTTGAATAGCTTATTCCATAAGAAGTCTCGAGTGAAGGTATCAAATCTTGAAGTCACAAGGGATGAGATAAATCTTCTCGATAGGGCTGGTATCCAAATTGATAGCATGATTCCGGATGGAAAGGAAAACAATGTTATATGTTTTGGATTGCGGAAACTTGCTCTGATTGGAACACATTTTGAATTGATTTATCTACCAAACCCAGAGAGAGGGAATCAAATATTTTCAGCGGTCGTTGAAGCAAAGGTTCCCGGCTTCACGTCAAGCCTGAACGATGAATCAATTCTTTATTTCAATGAAATATTGACATCTGACCTCATACCGAGCTTGAATCTTATTGATTATTTTTTTAGCTATGAAGACATGTTTTACAGGATATTCAACAAGAAATCATGTGGTATTGACGGTATTCCAAATAAAGCTCTCCGATATTTGCCTGAGGTTGCTATTGCGAATTGTTACATATTGCTCAACGACATATTGAGCGATTCATATTTCCCAAATAAGCGCAAAAATCCCACGGTAATTCCGATCTTGAAGAAAGAAAATGAATCTTCAAGCCATAAAAGCTATCGGCCAATCAGCTTGCTGCCTAACATTATATGTTGGAAATTAAACTATAGAAAATGTGTTAGATCGTGTCTCATTGATATGGAGAAACCCTTCGGTAAGTTGTGGTTAGATGGAATGATTTTAAACTCCTTTAGGACAGGTTTCCCAGACACGTTGTCGCCATCGTGTGCATATGTGTGTGTGACAATTGGCGAATGAAAATCAAGTGCGAAACATTTGTTTTTTTTTCGGACAGCGCTGCACGGGCCAGTCAGGGCTTGAAACATAATTGAAAGGATTTCCGCATTATGGCTGGCGACAGTAGTTCAGAATAGGTTCCATATAAATCCTCTGTTCGATACCTCGGTATTTATCTCGATCAGCATCTGTACTATACTGAACATGTCAAAATCATGCTCAGTAAGGCACAAAAAGTAGTCATGGCCCTTCGACGACTCTTTCATTCCAGAAACATCGATCAAAAGGTCAAACTTATCTGTTGCAAGACCCTGATTAAACCAGCTTTGACGTATGGATGTCAGATCTAGTACAAGCAGAGTGCTAGTACAATGGAAAGATTAAGAGTTTTTGAAAGGAAATGTCTTCGTGTATGTACTGGTTTGTACAGAAAGCCCGAGACGGAATTGGAAACACTTTATATTGAATAAAAAAATTTACCAAACTTATAAAGTGATGAAAGTCGATATCTTCATATTGAAACTTCTTCGGAATTATGTCGCTAAATTTGTAACTGTTGACGGAAATCCCTGCATTTCACAGCCGTTCCACCCTACAGACGGGCATATTCAGACTTGTCTCGCTACTGGCTTCATCCCTCCAGAAACATTCGTGTATTTGGACATGAACCGATATGTTTTTAATTCTGATAGTGCCCCCATCATACGAGTATATTACGTGCATAGATGGGCCAGCGATAAGAAGATAAAATATAGCTCCAAATTCGACTTCATGAAACCAACGATTCCAATGGGGATATAAATTTGCTAGATCCGTTGAGGCTGGCGTGCTGATATGGTGCAATCTAGGTATTGGTGGCTGAATGAAAATGTTTTAAATTATTCATGATTATTTTCTTTTTTTGTGTTTTTCATTACTTAGTTTTTTAGTCTCAGCTCAATGTTGCTACATTTAATGTTTTTTATGCTGAAATTAGGGATACCTTTCAATATTTATGATAGGTTAACGTTATTTTATATTTATTTTATTAGGTTTAGAGATAAGGTTTAACGTCTAGGTGAGGAGTACTGTGTTAGCATTGTATTAGTATAAGATAAAGTTTTTTGATTGAACTTGATTAGAATTAGGATATAACATATTAGGTGTAGGATAAAAGTTCACTGTTGTGATGGTAATCTAATTAATTTTTGAATAGCGTTGGTTCGGTTTCTCTTCTTTTTCTAATTGAATCATAAATATGCAAAAATTGCATAAATACGTGGGTCATTCAACAAGTACTTAGCCTACCGCCAAATGACGCTGCTATTACAAAAGAGTTACCATCGTGCAGTGCATTCTTTTAGTAGCCTACTGTCAAAGTTACAGTCAAGTCCCTTCATTAGTTTTGTTGAATGTACAGCACTATGGTTAAAACTCTTTTGTAATAGCAGCGTCATCGGGCGGTGTGGCTAAGTACTTGTTGAATGACCCTCGTGTGTATTATTTTGTAACATTCTAGCTTCTATAGTTTCTGAGAAAATTTTATGTGACAAACGGACAGGCAGGGCGCGACACTGGTAGGTCTTTGTAAACATTTTTCGACAAAGCCCTAAAAATCGAATACGATGCATTGAAAGAACTTCGAGTAACTGTCTCTTCAAGTATCTCACCGATAGGGTCAAATTGCCTTAAGATACTGAGTTGAATAATTCTTCAGGTAAACGCTTCAATCAGTGTTCATTAAATGATCTCTAAGTCTTTTCTTAAATACCATATTTGAGTTCGCTTCCTTGACCATCCCTGGAAGATTGTTATACGAGGCGTGACAATTAAGTAATGAGACTGATTTTATTGCTGCGCTTGTGGTAAACCTGTGACCTTGAAATTCCGTTTCTCGTCCTCGGCATCCTTCTCCTCTGCATTGATATATTTACCATCGCTCTAGCTTGTTTAGTTTGACTGCTGTGTCGTGTTGAGTAGACGTGTATTGGCGGTGGTCATCACGAAAATTGAGAAACGAAATCAAGAGCAACGCGTCAAGATGAAATTTTGCGCCAGATTGGGCGAAACTGCGTCGGAAATGTACGCTAAAATTGTAAAAGTGCATGGTGATAGTGCTCGTAGTCGTGCCCAGGTGTTTCGATGGCATAAAGAGTTTAAGGAGGAGCGTGAAACCGTGGAAGACGAGGTGCAGGGCGGGAGGCCGGTCGAGGTGTGGACTGATGCAAATGCGCAACGTGTGCGCGCCCTAATTCATGAAGGTCGGCGTTTAACAGTTCGAATGTTGGCCTCGGAACTGGGTATGAACCGTGAAACAGTCAGACAAATTTTAACCCATTATTTTGGGATGAAAAAGTTGCGCGCGAAGATGGTTCCAAAGAATCTTTCTGGGGAGCGAAAGCAGCATCGAATATTTGGCCTTTTCAATATTTGAAGATAAATATAGCTTTTTAAATAATAATAATTTGTCTAAAGATAAATGATTTTGTTGATTGGTTAAACCGATCTAGTTTAAGTGAGCATTGGAAGATTTAGAATATTTTTCTATACTTTGTTCAGCAGCCTGAATATAATATTAAGATGTTGCTTTGCCGATCGTCTCCAAATAACTACTCCATAATGTAATTTTATCAGCACTTTTTAACAAGCTTTTTATTGGAGCTAATATTCTCCTTAAGCTATTCATGTGTGCCAACCAGGTCAAACGATGTGCAATGACAAGGCCAAGATATTTTAATTCTAACAATATTTACAATTTTTTGCCGTTAATATTAAGGTCGACATCTATGTTTTCTTTATTCTTTTGGTTTAAAAACAATATATTTTATTTTTGCAGTGTTCAATGCTAGTTCGTTTTCGATTAACAACTCGTGGAACTTTCCCATTGATAGCGTTCTCAATGGCAGTTTTGTCTCGTCCTGAGTAAAGTAGAACTGTGTTGTTAGCATATAATGGAAGTATGCGTTTTGATTTTATGTGTATTGCAGGAACAAAGTTGGGCCAAATATTGAGCCTTTCAGAACTCCTGATTTCGTAGGTGCTTAGTCCCTCAAGACATTGTTGATTAAAGTTCTCTGAGACTTTTAAACAATTGGTTAGGATTGCCTTGAATACTATACAATTTAACTTTGCGAAGAAATAGGTCATGATCAACTATACCAAATGCTTTCCTCAAATCCATGATAGCATAATCACCCCGAACAACTCCTACATTGATGAAAAGTGAGACAGAAAGTAGCGCACCAAAAGTACCTTTCCTCTATTGAAATCCAAACTGCTGTTGGTTTAAATTAGAATTTTCAAGTTGATTTAAAATAGAGTTTTCAATCGGACGATAATTATTTGGATCTAGATGATCACCACTCTTATATATTGGAATTTTTTTAACTGACTTCCAAAGGAAAGAAGTTTGTCAGTTTGAGCCGCATATATTTTTTTGTTGCTTTATTTTTTTCTGTTTTTCACGCATAACTTAACTTAATTTTGTTGAAGCATGCTAGAACTAAACATTATTTCTTCGTCAATTATCTTTCACATAATAGAAATGCAATTGTCATAACACACTTAAATTAATTTGTTTGAATGGTATGAACGCCCAAGTCGTTCTGAGGGAATAAGGTATTCCAACTGAAAAAATCATTTAAAGCGCAAACTAGAATCAAGTTCGCTGCTCGCAGATAATGAAAGAAATCATGTTGAAGTGTATGTTAAGTCAGAAACTAGAAAGTGAGCATAAAATTACAACAATTTTTTGGAATGCTTCAAGCGTGAGAGGTTCTTACTTTTCAATTTCGACAATCAATATGTATTATGCTCCCCCTTTTTTAGACTTTTTTAAAACTTAAATTAGCCACCAAAAGAGGCAATAAATTAATAAAATAGCAATTGCGTTCATACATGAGTAGCAAATGATAAGTGAATAAATCAAACAATTCTGTTTTTGACTCAATATTGATGTGCTGATCAAGCAAGCGCATATGCTGCCCTTAATTCATTCTTTCGAAAAATTTACTCGTGACTAATACACTGAAATCAACTCCATATTGCGTGGAAATACTTTCTTTGGCGAATTAGACGAATTTTATTTATGAGAACATTATCGAGGCCATATGAGATTCATTATTGCTGGCACTCGAGGTGATTGTTATGAATGATTCAAGTGAAAAGTTATATGATTTTCACTGAATAAAATTTCGTTCATAAGAGCAAATTTGGATGCTATAGAGTTATTTATCATCTTCGCTCTGATATTATATTGGACTTTTACTACAAGCTTTTGAAAGCTTCATGCATTTCTCTGATATCGTAGATATTGGAGAAACATTTGTGTTTGTGTAAAAAAACGAAACATGACAGAAAATTCAATCAATTATAAATTGCAACCTGATTTCAATTCTTAAAACACATGTATCCGATTTCACAACGCTAATCTAGATCGCTCTTGTGCAGTTGCAAGACCGTTTCTCAACAAACAGAATTTGCATAATCCAATTTTAATTACTTGCTAAATAAGAATAATAAAATTGATCGTAAATTAAGCAGGTCAAACAATTGCCTATTCAAATCGATGTACAATGATTTTGGCCACCGAACCGGTTTGAACACTTTAAACTTTATTTACAGACCATCTCTCCACAGCTGTATCTATTTAAAAAAAATAATCAATCAAAACCGTATTTTAATGATCAATTCAAAATGCAATGTATTATGTATGACAATAATGAAATTATTCATTCAAAAAATGAATTTTAAAATTCATATTGTAATCTATGAATAAATTTTTGAATGCTTAATGGACTTCAAATTAGCAATTATATTTTTATAAAAAACGATTGAGAGGTGAAAATAATAATTTTGATTTAATTTAATCTGAACGGTAGATGGATTTCAACATATTATAAAATATGAAAAAGAAAAAGATTAATCAAGTAGGAAGTTGCGTATTGTAATGCGTCTCGTCAGATGGATTTTCAAACTTTGCTTAGTTTTATTTATTCAGTACAAAATCACGTAATCAGATAAAAAATAATGGTAATTTGATTATTTTTAAGGACTTTTTAAACAGTATTTTATTATTATTTTTCTCTAGATTAGACGAAAAATTGTTTTGTCGATTTACTACTTTTATAGGGTTTTGCATTAGGGACATAACAATTTTGTACCTTTATATGAACGCATTTTTTTTTATTAACTGTTAATGCAAAAACGGTAGGTGAAGTCCACATTTTCATCATGATAAAGTTCACGAGCCAGCAACATTTAGAAATTATTAAAAACTACTATTAATTACTATTATCGAAAAATCATCTTCAGCGATGAAGCTCATTTTTGGCTCAATAGCTTTGTTTATAAGCCAAATATACTTTATTGGTTAGCAACGAACTCACATGTGCTTCTTGAGACACCGTTGCATCCGCATAAAAATTACTGTTTGGTGCGGTTTTCATGCGGGAGGTGTGATTGGGACGTATTTTTTCGTGGATGAATACGACCGCCATTTTACCGTCAATGGAGAGCGCTATCGTGTTATATTAGAAGATTATTTGTGGCCAGAATTGGATGAACTTGACATCAACGATATGTAGTTTCAACAAGACGGTGCCACTAGCCACAGAGCACGCCTCACAATTGATTTATTGAAATTTTATTTATTTATTATTATGTCATGACTGGAAAACTTTTTACTTAACTCTCTCTCTCTCTCTCTTTCCTTCTCTGCTAAATGAACAAATCCGTGGATTTGAATCTATATAGCATCATTTTATTGCGAATTGAGCTTCGAATGAATTCCCTCCTTTAAGGCATAAATGGCCATTGTTAAGGAAGAGAGATACAAGTTTTTCATATACTTTGATCGTTTCTACTCAACTCAATGCAGAAATTGCTGGTTAAAAGCCAGACTCAACAAGGGTCTTTATTTGATATCGTACGTAACTACCTGGGATGAGTTTCTTTTAGGGCTACCTCTGTATAATGGCAACAAGTTTTGACACCGGAAATTTAATTAGTCCATCACCTCTTACCTTTTTGGAAATTTTGAATATTCAAATGTCTACAGGACACATAAAAATACGTGTCATACGTAGATGAAATGAGAAATAGAACATCGGCCAGTCAGTCTGCAAAAGTACAATGTCTAAAGAGCAAGCACCAATACTGATTGATTGAAAAGCTTTATTGAAATCGTGACTTGTCTGTCCGTCTTTCCTTTTGCCCGTCTGAGAATCCCAGCAGTTTTTCTCTGATACCATAGTAACTATCAACACCAAACTTGGGAGATAAAGCAAAAATGATTGCATCTTGACGGTTTAGCTATAAACAATTTGTCAAGGTTCTTAAGGGAGACCATATATGAAGGAGACTGTTGCGAACAATACGGATCGTATTTCTGAAATTATTATTTATTGAGTTGAATTTTTAATCGCAAGCCTCCGAAAGTTCATTTTAAATCAAAGAAACTTTTGATTAAAGATTGAGCTTGGTAATGAAAAATGTTTAATATGCAACAATATTCCATAACATTCGATTGCTTCACCAATTCAAATTTCTCTCTTTTTTTGATTGGTGGGAGCAATTGTTAATTGTTCGCAGCAAAAGCAAGATGCGGACGACTATTTTAAACCCGCCTGACCTGAGGTCGAATTGAACGTGGTGCTGCCGTATGGAAGTTGGCTTGTGACTTTGTACGGCGGTTGGAGCAGGAATTGAATATTCAGCTGAAAACGTCAACGTTTAAAAGTACTTTTTCTCTGAACGGAACAAAAACAAACAAATTTTTGTTGAAAATAGCAGCTAAAAATAAAACGTTTTATATTTCCAATACTTTATTTACCTTCCGATTTTCATAGTTTTTCAGTGTGAAAAGTGAATAAACTATGGTTCCAAGTTTTATCAAAATCCGTTGAGGGCTATGGCCGCAAAAGCTGAAAAATCAAATTTTAGAGCTCTAAGTAGGGCATCAAATGAAAAAGGTTTTTATTATATTAGAGCTCTAAGCATCTGAAAGAAAAATTCACTTTGTGCATCAGAAGGCTCAGGCGGAAACAAAACGTATGAAAAAGTTGGGTCCTCCTTGTGATTGGACAGCTTTAAGCTAAAAAATCTGAAGAAAATTACAAATATGCATCTTTATAGGTATAAGGGCTACAAAAACCTCAGATATCAAAATTTACTCAACTTTGTTAATAATATTGTAGTATAATTTGCCGATTTTACGTTCAATTCAATTCATAACTATGTAGAGTAACGTAGGATCCTTGTGCTCAGAAAATTTTATTGAGATCTGATCACAATCAAATGAGATATAGCCATTTCAATTCTATGCAATCGAAACAAAAATAACATATACTAGTTTTTTCAGATTTTCATGAAAATTTAATAAATTGTGTTTAATTTGAGTATTTCAAAATGGTCAATCAATAAAAACATTACTTGAGCTATAAAAAAATGGCACTGTTATGTGTTTACAGAAGAAACTCTGCATCATTTAGGAAAATTTGTACGATTTCTTACACAAATATTAGATGAATAGTTCAAGTCATCGATTCATGCCATCATTATGTCTGATCTATAGTTTGCACCTCATTACTAATCATTAAACTTAAACAAATTTACGAAATTCAGCCAAACAATGAGGAGCTTAATCAAAAAACAAACAAAAACTAACTCCAAAAAAATTGATTGAATTTATGTTTTACCATTTGTAAAGTTAACTTCTTCTTCTTCTTCGGTGATACAAGAGTCGGAATCCAGACCTGACCTCTTAGATACATCGTGCTAGTTTTTCTTTTCATTTGCCACGTCCTCCAGTTCTATATTCCTAGAAACTTCCAACATTTAGCATGAAATGGATTCTCCCACCGTCTGCGCCAATATCAACATGCAAATGCAGAATTTATTCCAAAACAAACGCAAGTACACTGGAGCATCATCCCTCACAACTTCGTCAAGCCCAGGATATCATTTGAATTCGCCACTGGAGGACCAGCAGACAATGCTGTAAAGAATGTAAATAATGAAGGTAGCAACAATGAGCTGCTTCTTAAAATTTACCAACAATTTAGTTCTTTATCGGGAGGAATCAACAAATAAGTTTCAAAAATTCAGCTTATTTTTCAGCGTTTAGTACTTTCGCATGTCTCAAAATAACTTGCCATCCAGTCACACTCCCACGGATCGGCTCCATCTCGGCTTGCTCAACGTCAACTCTATTGTTACTCTAGATTGACGTGACTGTCTCCTGAAATTTATCGTCAAGCAAAAGCCTCACATCATGCTTCTCATTGAAACCCATCTCAATTCATAGCACTTTATGACATTCAAGAATTTTCAGTTCGTAAGAAACGATAGGGTAAACGATGATGGGGGAGGTGGCACGGGGGTATTGGTTTGAAGACCCTTTTGTTTCCAAAATATTGAAAAAATTGAATTCTAAAACTTTGAAGTTCTTAAAGTGTCCGTCATCAAATTTTCAGTGCCAAGAGGTGTATTCCTGAAATCGTGAATAAGTGAGAGCCAAATTGGAGTTCCCAACATAACCTAGGACAAATTCATATTTGGACCCCTGCATTGCTGACGTGAGATTTGAATGCAGCTTTAAGAGTCCTCAACGGAAACTGAAGGTGTTTCTTTACGATAGCGACCATAACGCAATCGTAATGGAAATCAATCAATTTCTTCCTCATTCCAATTAAATATGAAAATCATCGGTTGAATTGAAAAAAAAACGAATTGGAAAAAGTTTCAAAAGTCGTTTAATCGGGATTACGAGAAACAATGTCCCCCTTCTGATGATGGCAACTCTTGCTCAATGGTTCCAGGAATCTAGTCGTAACTAACGATGAATAGATCTCTATTTGTCGAAGTGAGAGAAGCAGGTGCTGGAAACGATTGAGAAAGTAGTTCCCAAGATTGAACATCGATACCAAATTAAAAGATATGAAACATCAACCACTACAAGATTGAAAAGATTGAAAAGCCTTCTTCTCACACGCGTCAACAATATTTATCGGCAATTTTTGGACTACAATCATCCCTCGTTAGCTTTAGTGAAATTACACCTTAGGAATGTCTGGAACTTAATCTGTTCATACTTCAGAAGTGAGGCCAGCAATCAATGAGCGAAAAAACAGAGGGGTATAAGCTCATAGGACCCAGATGGCGTTTTACCGAAAGTGAATAGCTTATTCCATAAGAAGTCTCGAGTGAAGGTATTGAAGCTTGAAGTCGCGAATGATGAGATAAATCTTCTCGATAGGGCTGGCATCGAAATTGATAGTACAACTCCGGATAGAAATGAAAACAGGATTATATGTGATGGATTGCAGAAACTTGCTCTGATTGGAACACATTTTGAATTAGTTCATCTACCAATTCCTGAGAGAGGGAATCGAAAGTTTCCGACTTCAAATCAGGCCTGAACGATGAATCAATTCTTTATTCTGATGAAACATTGACATTTGACCTCATGCCGAGCTTCAATCTTAGTAATTATTTTGTCAGCTATGAAGGCTTGAGTCTCATATTTGGCAGGATAACCACAAGAAATCATGTGCTATTGATGGTTTCAAATGTAGTTCTCCGACATTTGCCTGAGGTTGCTATTAGCAGTTATTACATATTGTTCAACAACATGTTGAGCGATTCATAATTCCCAAATGAGCGTAAAAGCCCAGAGTATTTCCGATCTAGAAGAAAGGAAAAGAATTTTCAAGCCCTAAAAGGTACCGCCCAATCAGCTGCCTGCCTAACATCAGCAAGGTGTCTGAAGTGATACAAAATAAAGCATTAAACGCCCACATTGAAATATATGAGTTGATGCCCAATTGCCAATTTGGTTTTCGTGCCAGACATTTGACCATACATGCCGTAACGAAAGTAATCTCAAACATCTGTTGGATACCAAACACCAGAGAATATGTTGGAGCGTGTGATATGAAGAAAGCCTTCGATACGGTGTGGTTAGATGGACTAGTTTTTAAACTCCTTCAGCACAGGTTTCCCAGGCACCTTGTTGCCATGATGTGCAATATGTTATACAGGAAATCATTTGTTGTAACTGATGGGAATTTAACGACAATGTGCAACATCAAGGCCTTGAATGGTCTACGGCAGGGAACAACTACTGCGCCTCTGCTCTTCTCAATATTCATTCGCAAGCTGTTGAACGTCTTTGATTTTAAAGTTTCGCCAACGCGATTATTAGTGGCGTTTGCTGATGATCTGATCATTTATACAGTAGACGGAAAAGCTTCAATTGTTCAGAGTAATCTTCAAAAAATGTTTAATGATGTGTAGCTCTACACCGACAGTTGACGAATGAAAATCAATGCACAGAAGTGTGAAAAAATATTGTTTCGGACAACACTGAATGAAGATACTCATTTGCTAGATTTGAAGATACTCATTCGCTAGATTCGTTGGAGCAATCTAAGTACTGATGGCTGAATAACAATATCTGGATTATTCATGGCTGATTTGTTTGTGGTTTTCGTTACTTAGTTTTGAGTTTCAGCTCATTATTGCTGCAGTTATTGTTGTTTTTGTTATTTTTATATTAAAAATTGGGAGTATGTTTCAATATTTAGGATAGATGCATATATGTTATGTTTATTTGTTTAGAGGACCTGAAACGTGTAGACCTGAAACGTTATTAGAAGGATTACCACATCATGGCTGATGAGGGTAGTTCAGAATGGATTCCACATCAGTACCTGTACTATACTGAACATGTCGAAATCATGCGCTCAGTAAATCATTGAACTAGTCATGTCCCTTTGAGGACTCTTTCATTTCAGATACATTGATCAAAAGGTCAAAGTTATCTATTGTAGGACTCCAGTTAGACCAGTTTGGCAGATGAATATCAGATCTGGTACAACCAGCGTGATGGTATTATGGAAAGATTAAGAGTTTTTGAAAGGAAATGTCTTCATGCATGTATAAGTTTGTACAGAAATCCTGAGACGAATTAGAAATACAATACTATAGATGGAATCGAAGAATTTATCAAACTGATAAAGTGGCGAGAGTCGATATCTTCATATTGAAGCTTCTTCGGAATCATACCGCAAGATCTGTAATTGTAAGTGAAAGCCCCTGGATTTTAAAGCCACTCCACCCTACAGACGGATATATTGAGACTTGTCACGCGACTAGCTTCTTGCCTTCAGAAGCATTCGTGCGTCTGGATATGAATCGATATGCTTTTGATTCTGACAGTGCTCAATTATATGAATATATCACATATATAGAGGAGGCACCGATTAGAAGATATAATATCCTCCGAATGGAGATACTCATTTGCTAGATTCGTTGAGGCTGGTCGAGCTGGGACGGAGCAATCTACGTATTGGTGGCTGAATAACAATGTCTGAATTATTCGTGGCTAATTTGCTTGTGGTTTTCGTTACTTAGTTTTGATTTTCAGCTCATTATTGCTACAGTTATTGTTTTTTTATTTATTTATTAGGCGGTTATCGAAGCACAAGAGGGTTATATAGAGTGACTGTGTTTTTTTATGTTTAACAAACAATTTAGTGAAAGAAACAATTATAAACTTTCCGATTTTTGTAACAAAAATTATTTTTCAATACAATGTTTAACTTGTCCGGATTTTGGCGCCGCACCCTGTATAATTTTAATTAAATTGAATTTGATATTGTTTTGTTTTTTTTTTTGATTAAATGTTTTTTAAATTGATAATATAGAAATCTAGAGAGCCATTTGGGCTATTAGGTGTTAGTATTTTTATTGTTTGGAATTGACTTTACATTCTTTGAAAATGTATAACGACTAATATTGAATAAAGCGCTTTTGACTTTTGGAATTGACGCGTGACCTTTCTTGTGGCCAATTTTCTTCAATATGTCCCTTTTTCACGATCCTAGATACCCTAGCTCCTGGCTTACGATCGACCGTGAACAATTATAGCTATTTTACTAATTCAACGATGGTAGAAGCTTGTGGCTCGTTTAAAAGGCATCATCTTTGTACTAGGTTTGCTAAAGTTCTCCTTGCTCAATGGAGCCGAATATTTTTTGGAGAGCTTGTCGATGAAAAGTATCTATTCATTTCTTTGATTTTTTCATCGGCATCCATGTTTCACATCCATGGAAGAGTAAGTGTCATCAAATTATTATAGATTCTTATTTTTGACTTTCGGGGCAATTTTCAGATCTCACCAGGAGGAATACTGCAAGGTAGTGATTCTCCGCTATGAATCGTTCCATTTAATTTATCCTCTCTCGCTATCATCTTTTGACACCTGGCCCTCGTAGTAGACAATGAGAGCGTTTGAACTACACGCTCTCATTGTCTACTACGAGGGCAAATGGAGAAAATTTTAAAACATGAAAGGAATCGGATGAAGGAAAATATTACCAACGCGGAAATATCAGCGGTGGTAAGATGCTTTTTGTACAAGCTTTGTGTAGTTTTGGCAATAATTTTTAACCCCATCCCATTAGGCTTTCATTCCAGTCTTTGGGAAACATCTTTCCGATCTAAATTTTTTGAATAAGTTTTTGCATGTCAAATTATTTTACAAACTCCTTAGAACGGTAGCGAAATTTCGAAATGTATCACAATAACAAACTAACTTAATGAAATAAAAATACTAATTTTAAGATTTAAACTTTGCCGTTTATTTTTAATGAATCCGTCCAGCTATTTGATTTAGTTAAACAATAAATTTACATCAAGCAAGGGATTTATGTAATTTCAATTGGATTTATGTTCGTTTTTCATTTTTTGGAGTCTTAAGTTCTACTTGAATTGTACGCATAGGCAAGGATCTTAGAGGATTCCGAAATGATAATTATTTTTAATTGGTATTCGCTTTGCCATATATTTTTCTCTTGATCGGAAATATTACAATTTATTGTGTTATACTTTAGTCCACTTCTGCATAAGTTAAAAGTTGAATCTTTTAACGAAAAAACAAGTTATAATAGGAATATTATTGAATGTTGCATTTCGCTTGTTTTCTTGTAATAGAAACAACCATTCAGGAGACATAACTATTGTACAATTTTGTTCCTTCTCCAAACCACGCGATTATAAATGAACGTGGACGAAGCTGGTTTCGCGCTTGAAATATTTGAAGTTGTCAATACTTTTTATTGAAATTCACTTTCCTTACATACGTAGCATTTTTTATTCGGAGCCATGTATGTACATGATATCACTTGTTTACAATCAGTCATATTAATGAAACAACCGATCAGTCCAAATGCACATCAATAACAACTTGTCATGATTTCACACAACTCATACTTTATTCACCATTCTTGACATAATCAGTTTGTTTCTCACTGTCAAGTATGTCCAATTTTCATACAAATCGTTTTCAACTTGGCATTGATTTACAACATCAATAGTGAGAGTTTTCATGCCAACTAATCAAGACCAAGTTGGTCTTTTGAGATATGTGTAAAACATATCATCGGCTGCTACTTCAACTTTGAGCAATTTCATACATAAATTTATTATTAATGATTGCAATGCTCTGAAAGCTACCGGACAGTAAAACGCTCGAACATGGCTGAAGCAAGAAAACAGCTGAAGATGTTGATAAGCTTGAATGCAGAACGGCCGCAAAAGTATATCCAAAGATACAGTGGAGCTAAAGCTTTGCTAAAGATATACCTGGAAGCGCTGTACTGAATCGGTGGCGGCGTGCCGGCTGTGTGGCTCAACGGCCAACTTAATCTCCAGTTGAATGATTACCTTACAGGCATTATGAACGTTATGATTGCACTTGACTCACAATCAGGCTCTGACGTATGGATGAATAAATTAATGGCCAGATACGTATCCGTAGTAACAATAATAAATGCGTACGATGGTCGAAAATAAAATTGGATAATAACAGGTGGATTTGGTATAAATTTACAGATTGATTATTTATTAGCTGGTTGAGATAATATAGGTCACCACACTGTTTATTTTAGCAATAAAATACTAGATTGGGATGAAGTTCTGCACGGGACATTTCAGGAAATTTCGGTAGGATTACGTCCAGGTTCTACTGCGTTAAAAGCAATAAAATTGCCAAACTTAATGTTGCAAATACTTTTCAGCAAAGTTCACCTCAGTTCTCCATTGTTTCCTAGAAATTCCCTCATTTAGAATTTCATATTCCAGTTTCATTCGAAAAAAATGTTTTTGGCAACATGCCACAACATCATACGTGTTAGAATCGATTCAATTTTATTGGAACTAATGACAAATCATGACTGCTTTAAAATAGCGAATTCTTCAAAATTGCAAAAATCGATTTACCCTCATAAGATCCTTAGGAAAGATACATACAGTTGAAACTTTCCATAGTGAATGCAAACATTTCTTATTCTTGCATTGCTTCAAAAGATTAGAAACTTCCGATGGCTTCAAGATGTCTCTTTGGGAATATTTATCACTAACCATTTCTAAATGGTTTGAGTTTTGGAGCCCAAATTCATCTAATTTGAATTTGATTGGAGAATTTCACTTTTCAGAGATTTTAGAATGGCAAATTTGCATTTTCTTACGGCCCGTGGAGAAATCGCGATGACATTTTCTGATGACCTAAAATACATATTAATGCAAATAATACCAAACCTGATGTAAAATTTCCATATTTGCACCGAGGGAGGCATATCTTGATTGGGAACTCCAGACTACTTAGAGTTCAACTCTGTATTTCATCAAGTTGGTTAAATTGAAAATATGTATGAGTTAAGATATTACCGTAATTGAAATTTTAATGCATCGTTTAAAATCATCGCCACAGATGAGATTATTCCTTCTTTTTTTTTGTATATATTTGGTATACCTACGCGAGTTTAACTCAGAAAGGTTTCTTATACAAGCGGCATCCGGTTGGAAATGCTATGAGAATTAGATCTTCTTATATATCTTCCGATTAATAAATCAGGGTTTTAAGCGTCTTGAGCAATTATTAAGTCTAATTCAGTTAAAAATATAGAAATTCATGTTTAAATTCAATCTTAGGCAAACAAGAATACAATATCGAATTCTAAGTATATTTAATCGATTTCTGTGCTGTTGTAGAAGGTGAACGTTGTTTTGATAATTCCATGCTAGAGTCCAGAATTTAATCAGACAAATTTGAATTTGGAGATTTGTGTTGAAGTCGCCATTTATGAACAAGATCATGATGACTAAATGACGTTTAATATGCTCTTTATTCTAAACATAATTTGGGGGAAGTAAGTCGTGTGGTCCGGAGAGTGTATCTATTCAACTTATTTCTGGATAGATGCTAAACCAGCTCATAGAAGATTTCCAAGATATTTTTGTTCAAATTTGTATGCCAATCTCAAAGAGTTATCTGGGCACTTCATTTGCTAGCCATAGTATACCACGACCCAGTTCGTTCAACGGCATCTACAAGTCTTGCGAGAATCCTCAAATACAATCACCTTGCTTTTGTCTGCATGTGTATTGATTCCGCATTTGTGAGAATACACGGTTAGAGATTACAAGCACCTTTAGAACACAACCTGGCATAGTGTGAATTGTACGCAGACAAGTACATTAGCAGCATACATGTTCTCCTTGATGAATTTCATTTCCGCGAGTGGACTTTAATCACCAGAAGAAGTCATCAATAGTCTAAGACTCCTAACACGAATCTACTGTCGGTTTTACTGAGCTTGCTCATCGTTTCCTCGGGTTTTCTAATGGACGACGTGTTAAACGTTCATCTGGGTACTAAGTATTACAGCATTTTTTCCATATGGTCAGCTTATTAGAAATTATGAAATTTTGCGTATACGGGTACATTTTGATTTTCATGCATATTTGGTAATGCGCCCTTGTAGTGAATTCTCCACTCTCTTCCATGTTGTATGGAATTGAAGATTTTCCGAAGCACTTTACGTTCAAATACATCTAGGATTCTTTTTCAAGTTGCACTTAGGGTTCTAAATTTGCATCTATTCAAAAACGCCGGTTTTATGAGTGACTATATACAGGGTTTATTTTTTAGGGTTTTGTAAAATGATTTGCAAAACCCTACTAAAATCGTGCCTGTCTGTCCGTCCATCACAGCACTTTTTGTCGCAAACCGTAGAAAGTAAAGTGATGCCCTTTTCAAAGTTTCACTACAAAAAAAAAAAAAATTTACTGGGTGCTTAAGGGGGATTTCCCCACATAGGGGAGTGGGCTCCGAAAAAAAATTTCATCAAAGGTAGCCATTATGGCTATCAAATGAAAGGTCTCAGTGAGAACTTCTCAAAACAGGGCTTTTTTTTGAGGTAGAGAGGTGAATGCTATTTATGCACAGAGTGTGGGACTCCCATGCTCGCAAGAAAGCGACTAGACTACCCATTAAACACCCCCCCCCCTGTCAATCTGAGAACCCAGCCTGGAACCGTTTGACGCATTACTTCGGGCCAGGTCTCGTTTTGTTACCCCGTGGGGCGCCTTCAAGCTGGGGAGTCCCATTCCTAGCGGGAGGGGAGAGGAGAAGAGGAAATGCCAGAAGAGCGATTCCCCGGCCCCAGCGCCCCCGGCTGCTGTGAGTCCCTTTTATATCTTAGGACTGCCCGAGCATAATGTGCCACCTGGTTCCATTTGTCAACCGATTCGAGCATCACCGCAACTATGTAGAGTTCCCTTTGCAGCCGGACCCATTTCGTACACGCAAACAATGTGTGACAGGCATTTTCCTCCTCTCCTGGGCAAAACCGACAATCGGGAGACCGTGACTTACCGATCTTGTGCAGGTAAGACTGAAAACACACATGCCCGCTCAAAAGCTGGGTCAGATAGAAGCCAGTCTCACCATGCCTTCGATTTAGCCACGGTCTCACATCCGGGATGAGGCGCGCAGTCCACCTTCCCTTCGTGCGATTCCTCCAAGACTGCTGCCAATCGTTGAGCGAGTGCTGTCTCTCCTCGCGGACAACCATCTCCCTTGCATCCTCGTTTCGGCGCAGGTAAATAGCGCGGCGCTCTCTAGCAAGGAGGGTGACAGGTTTGACGCCTGCAATATCTCTCACCGCCGTGTCAGAGACTGTTGGATACGAAGATGCAATTCTCAGTGCTCCTCTTCTCTGTATCTGTGCCAAACGTTTTCGGTATACCTCCTTGCTAAGAGCGTCGCCCCATACCTCTGCTCCGTACAGTAGCACTGACCCTACAGCACTCATCAAGAGGCGTCTTCTTGATGGGCTGGGTCCCCCTACGTTGGCCATAAGTCGACTCAGAGCCGATATTCCCGAAGAAGCCTTCTCAGCCGTTGCCCTGATTTGCTCAGAGAAACTCATCTTCGAGTCAATCTGTAGCCCCAGGTACTTCACCGTTGGCTTCGATTCGATTCGTAAGTCGCCAATACTGATCATCCTTACTCTAGGGATTCTCTTTTATGTCAAGATGACCACTTCGGTTTTCTCCAGTGCTAAACTGAACCCGCGAGCAATCACCCAGCCCCTCACTCGGCGCATTAGCATACCTAGCCTAAGTTGCGCCTGTTCAACGGTGCGTCCAGCGACCAGAGCTGCAACATCATCCGCATAGCCGACCAAGCGCGACTCATCTGGCATCTCAAGTCCCAGTAGCCCGTCGTAAGACACGTTCCACAGGTCCGGACCAAGGATAGATCCCTGGGCAACACCCGATGTAATTTCCATCCTTCGTTGGCCCTGTGTCGTGTCGTAGAGCAGGCTTCGGTCCTTTAGGTAGTTCCTCAAAAGCCGCAGTAGATATTCTGGAACTTGAAAAGAGTTTTCCAGTGTATCCAGAATATCCACCCATCTAGCGGACTTGAAGGCATTCCTGACGTCGCGTCGAGTGTCACCAACAGGATGATCCGTCACTTGGTGCAACAATATGCTTTTGCCTTTTGGACCGCGTTCACCACCTCTGCAATCGCATCAATGATAGAACCTCCTGCTCTAAAGCCGTACTGCCGAAGAAACAGATCCCCAGAAGCACAGATCGCGTCAGTGAGTCTTCCCTTGATGAGTTTCTCTAGCACTTTCCCAGCCGTGTCTAGCATGCATAACGGGCGGTATGCAGACGGCAATTCGGGATTTCCCTTCCCCTTGCTGATCAGCACGAGCATCGCCACCTTCCATCGTACTGGGAAAACCCCGTCCCGTAGGCAAGCGTTGAATGTGCTGAGCAGCAAGTCAGGACAATGGTGATAGACGAGCCGCCACACCTCAGCTGGAACACCATCTGGACCTGGAGTCTTCCTCGCTTTCAATGAGACGACTGCTGTTTCACCATGGACAGCGTCAACATGGACGGGATGGGCGGGGAAGAGTGCACGCACTATCGCGTCCATCTTTTCCGCGTCATGTATACAAGGCTTCTGTAGGGTACCAATTTTCCGCATGACCAGCTTGTAGCCAAGGCCCCACGGATCCTTGTTAACATTGTCCACTAGGTCTTGCCAGCAGCGAGCCTTGCTACTGTTGATCAGTTTGCGAGGGCATTTCCTCGCCGACTTATATGCTGCCACCCAGTAGCATGCCTCGTCACCGTTCCGCGCCCGTTGAGCCTCACGTTGAAGCTTGTGACACTCCCTTCACTTTTCAGCGATTTCAGTTGACCACCAGTACACTGGGGGCTTGCCGTGCCGGGGTCTTTGACGGGGCATAGAAGCGCAGCAAGCAGTCGTAATGATGCTCATAGTAGAGTTCACCACGTCTTGAGCTGCCAGTTCTTCCGTCCCCTCCGAAGCTCCCTGCAGCGGCTCACCTGCTGTGAGCACCTCGACGAACCTCTTGACGTCCATCCGTCCGATGTTCCATCCAGTTATAGAAGGCCGAGAGCACGGACGTTGGGAGACAGCGTCACTTATCTCAAGCAGAATGCACTGATGGTCACTGGCTGAGTAGTCCTCTAATACTTTCCAGTTGTGTATCCTCCGTACTAAGGACTCCGAGGCGAATGTCAAGTCCGGTATGGTTCCCTCACAGCCAATACGGCGGAAATTCGGCGTATTTCCGGAGTTTAGTACGACGAGGACCGTCCTGGCCGCCATTTCCAGGATTCGTTTTCCCCGCGGATCCGTCTGAGGCATGCCCCATTCGATTGCTTTCGCGTTGAAGTCGCCCCCAACGAGACAGCGCCCTCCAAAACATTAAGCTTGGCGTGGAAAGATGATATCGATTCATTAGGCCTTAGGTACACACTAAAGAAGGTGGTCCCTGAAACCAGGGCTTGGATTGGTATTTTTACTTCGGGGAGCGCACATTAGACACCTGAGATCCGAAAAATCTGAAAAAATTATGGAGATAAGTAATTATGAGTACCACAACAATAAATACGTCAGAAGTCAAAATTCACTCAAATTTGTTAATAATAGTATGAACATCGAATTTCACATTTTCCCCAATAAAATCGTATGGGCACCCTAAAATTCAATAAAAATATATTTTGAGTAGCTTTACGTAAGGTCCTAATACACTGCAAGTTTTATGAAAATCCAGTCATATTCACGGAAGTTATAGCCATTTGAAATTTCTCCAAATACAACAACAATAACACACGGTTTTGGTATTGTTTTTTACGGACTTTCCATTGAATCAGACGCTGCAGCTTTGATTTGATTTTCTCGAAATTTTCAAATAAGACCAATAATATAAATTTTTTGGGAATTCATGATTTGAGTGTTTTTTGTTAGTTTGCAACGAAGTGACGACCGTTAAAAGTACAGAAGCAACGGATTTTGTTATAAACGTGCACATCTCTTTGACATGTTTCTTGCCTTTATTCGTTGCTGGTGACTGAATTTCGTCCTTTGGGGTCAAAACCCTTCTGACATGACCGTTGCTCGGTTTACCCAACTTTTTTTTGTACAAGTTCTAAAACCTCAGAAGTAGGAAGTACAGCAGAGTGAGTAATTGTAGTAGATATCCTTCACCGAATCTCATCCTTTTCGATACAATTCAATCGAGGTGGACTCTTAAACATGGAAAGCAGACATTTACCAGGCTGCAATCTTCCAAGGTCAGGTTTTGTCTGAATTTTGTGCTTTCCTTGTGTAGGTCATGTGTAATTATACTCTAATTTTTCACTCGGATATCAGGCTTACATTCATCAGCAGCTGCTTGCTAGCAAATGCAGAACAAACGCTTCCTTGTTCATCGAATTCTACACCAATCCTACGTTCTGGGCTGTCTTCAATAGTGGTGTATCACCTTCACTTCAAATACTTGTATCGCGCGTTGTGTTTGATACACCCACATCTGAAATTACAGAGTATATTGTGATTCAGCTAAGTTGCTCTCCGCAGTATTTGCATTGGAAAAAGTTAACGCGAGATAATCAAGTAAATCGTATCGTAGCCTCATTTAAAATAACGGTTTTATCGAATATGCAGATTTTGCTTAACTCTGACTTTTGGCCACCGGAAATTCTTGTAAAACGTTTTCGGTCGTCCAGCAGACCTCAATTGAGAACCTAAATAATTTTACTTTTAGTAATTACGTAAACTTTTATTACCAAAGCTGGACACAATCAACCTTGCATTTCTTCTGGCTAATGATGACATTATATGCTTAACCGAGACCTGGCTTGGTGATGAGATCGTGGCTAAAGAAATCTTTCCTCAACACGTGATTTTCGGGCATGATCGGGATCAATCTATTTCCGGTAAGAAAGATGTTGGAGGTGTACTAGTAACTGTAAACAACTAGTTGCATTGTGTACTCGGCAGTACTTTTGCTCCGTCACCTCCAGTCGAAGGCGTAGCAGTTCAAATTTCTCTTCACAACTGTTCATTATTTGTCTTCGGGATCTACATTCCCCGTAGAACTCCCTTAATATCCTATGAAATTCTTTTTAGTGAACTATCGAACCTTATAATTAATGCCGACCCCTACTCGCAGTTTTTAATCTGTGGCACTTCAATATGCCTCTCGTTAACTGGGGTGCAGAAACTGAATCCATTGCTTCTTCTAATGATCTTTCTATAGCCTTATCCTCGTTTTTATCCCTCTACAGCTTGACTTAATTGAGCCATGTAATGAATGGTTTTAATCGCATTCTCGACCTAATTTTCTCAAACAACCCTGCTGCAGATTCTGTTTTGCCTGCTGCTTCTCCTTATACTAAGCCAGACTCTCACCACCCTCCTTTAGGGATCCGATTGTAATTGGATCCAATTTATGGCAAGCCTAAAGTTTAACCAAGTCGATTTAACTTTTTCAAGGCTAACTGCGAAGGATTGGCCGCTAACTTTGACGTTATTGATTGGCATGCTACCCTCAATCTAGACAACCCCAACCTCGTAACACAGCAATTCTATGCAGTGCACGAGAGAAGTTGAAATGATACTTACGTTCGAGATCAGAACTGGACCTCACCGAATTTCGTTACCTACGTACTAATGCGAAAAAAGTCATTAAAACCACAAAGCTATCTTATTTGAGAGCAATTGAAGCATCTTTTGCCAACATCCCGAAATCTTTTTGGTCTTACATCGACTCTATAAAAAACTCGCATTGTCATATCAATGCATTGTCATACCAGAAGCACTTAGTCAACAGCGACCAGGCCATATGCGACATGTTTGCTCCATGACCTCTACTTCTGATGAAAACCCTCAATCTGCTCCAGAATAATTAGCTGATTTATGCACTTACCCCTTACAGGTCACAGAGGTAATGCAGTAACTGAATTCTAGCAGCGCAGTCGGCCGTGATGGAATCCCTAACATTTTTATTAAATCCCTCTTTTTATCCTTATGTATTCTCCTTGTTTATATCTTCAATTCAAATCTCGAAAGGAGTACGTTTCCAGGCGTTTGAAAATGTGCAAATGTCCTGCCCATCCATAAAGCAAGTGACCGCTCCCAGGCCTCTAATGACAGACCCATTTCACTCCTATCGTGCTTTGGAAAAATCCTGGAACGCATTGTTCATTGCAAACTTTACAATGTTTTGCGCCCTAACCTATACGAAAATCAACACATGTATGTAAAAGGACGTTCTACCGTAACTAACCTAGGTGAATTTATCAACACGGTTGCAATCAACCTTGACTTAGAAGGTCAAGCTGATGTGATTTACACTGATTTTGCAAAGCATTTGATAGTGTGGATCAAAACATCCTGATCGACAAGCTCCGCCGATTCGGCATGCAGGGATCTCTTCTCTCCTGCATTTACTCCTTTCTCTTTCATCGTTCCTGCACGGTTATCTGTAATGTCCAACCCTTTCGACCCAACTTCTTATGTTCCACAGGGATCAATCTTAAGTCCACTTCTTTCCAACCGCTTTATTAATTACCTCCCAGCTATCTTTACATCCGACCCCCTTCTATATGCTGATGACCTGAAGATATATCAAGTCATTAATTCAATGCAGGGTTGCCGAGCTCTTCAGGATGACTTAGATCTTTTTTCCTCTTGATATCATAGAAATTGACTTCAACTTCACATCTCTAAGTCTCCTTCCATGACCGTTACCAATAAAACTTAGCCCATTCAATTTTCGTACTCTATCGAAAGTTCAGTGCTCGTTTTGGTCGAGCGTTTTAAGGATTTAGGTGTGGCTGTTGATTCTCATTTGAAATTTAATGTTCACGTTTTTGAAATAACCAAGAAAGCTTCTCGGATCGCGGGCTTTGTCTTACGTTGCTCTCACAGATGTTTCAACTTTCAAACCAAATGCCCAATTCTTGAATATGCATGCAATATATGGCTCCTGTATCTTAATTATCTCGTGGTGGCGGTTGAATCTGTGCAGCGTAGGTGCTCCCTCACGCTTTCCAACGAATATAACATCCCGTATCGCCCTTGAGACGATCGCCTGAATTTCCTCGGTGTAACTGCGCAAGAGGTAAGGAGGCGATTTTTTGGTCAATGTTTCCTACTTAAATTAACGAGAGGCTTGTAATCGTCGAAATTAAACAGTGCCATTAGCATACGTCTTCCTTCTTGCACTAACTCGTCGCAATACGACGCTGTATTGTTTGCCAGAACCATATCTTACAGTCACTCACCGATGGTTGGTTTGGTAAAAGTTTTTTTTTATAATTGGGATTACAAATTCTGTAAAACAGCGATGAATTAAATAAATAAATACAGAACCAATTCAAAATGAGTTCCAATCAGGGCAAGCTTCCACAATCAATCACATATAATCCTGTTTCCATTTCTATCCGGAGTCGTACTATCAATTTCGATACCAGCCCTATCGAGAAGATTTATCTCATCACTAGCAACTTCAAGGCTCAATACCTCCCCTCGAGACTTTTTACGGAATAAGCTATTCACTTTCACAAAAACGCCATCTGAGTTCTGTGGGCTCATACCCCTCAGTTTTTCGGCCCATTGATTGCTGACCTCACTCTTGAAGCATAAACGAATTAAGTTCCGGACATTCTTCAGGTGTAATTTCACCAAAGCCAACGAGGGTTGGTTGTGGTTCAAAAATCGTCGATAAATATTGTTGACGCGTGTGAGAAGAAGGCTTTTCAATCTTTTTAACCTTGCCATCGTTGGTGTTTCATACCCTTCCATATTGTGTAGATGTTTAATCTTGAGAATTACTTTCTCAATCATTTCCAATGTCAATAAATGGAGATATATTTCATCGCTAATTAGATTCCTGTCATTAGAAACCATTGAGCAAATGTTGCCATCATCAGAAGGAAGACATTGCTTCTGGTAATCCCGATTAAATTTCTTTTGAAGCTTTCCCCAATCCGTTTTTTGAAATTCAACCAAAGGTTTGCATGTCGCACTGAAATGAGGAAGACATCATCCCTTTGATGATTGATTTCCATTACGATTGAGTTTAGGCCACTATCGTAAGGAAGCACCTATAGTTTCCATTGAGGACTATTAAAGCTGAATTCAAGTCTTGCGCCAGCTATGTAGAGGTCCAAATATGAATTTGTCCTAGGGTATGTTGGGATCTCCGACCCATATAGATTGCACCTGTATTCAATTTGGTTCTCTGATATCTAAGATTTCAGGAATATAACTCTTGGATTATTGTTAGCGTTCAGCAATGATGTATGCCGGGCATTCAGGCTACCAGCAAGGATATAATAACTATGCAGCCTGTTCAATTCAAGTATTTTAAACAAGGAAAAAGGCTGCTCCTTGAACTTGAGAACGTTTCGATTAGGTGATAGGGAATACCGAACAGGTTATCCCCACCTGGCAGTGAAATCTTGATAACGGACACTTCAAAGGTTCAAGGATTTTTAATTCAGCTTTATCGATATTTTGGAACCATAGGGTCTTCTAACCAATATTCTGGTGCCACCTCCTCCACCATCGTTTAAGCTATCGTTTCTTACGAATTCAAAATCTTTGAATGTCATAGAGTGCCATGAATTGAGGTGCGTTTCAGTGTGAAGGATATTGTCAGGCTTTTGTTTGACAAGGAATTCCAATTCTAAGAGACAGTCACGTCGATGTAGACTCACAATGGAGGGAACGTTGATCGAGATGATACGAAGCCTATCCATTGGAATGTGACTGGATGACAAATTATTTTGAGGCATTTGAAAGGCCTAAACGCTGAAAAACAAAGTTAATTTTTGAATCCTGTTTATCGATTGTCTCCGAAAAAGAATGTTGTTGCTGGTAAATTTTAACAAACAGCTCACGATTGCCAATTTCATTATTTATTTTATTTACATTGTTGTCTGCTGGTCCTCTAGCAGCAAGTGCAAATGACACCCCAGGCTTGACGAATTTGAAAGGTATCACACCGTGGTGTACTTCCTTTTGTTTTGGAATAAATTTAACTTTTGCATCTTTGCACCGGGGGCATCCTCGTCATGATGCTGGATGACCAAATATACCGCAGTTAACACAGTATAATGTTTCTTTTGGCTCCGTCTAAACCAATTCGCACTCGCCGGGGGCATGGACATCTTTACAATTTTTTCTTCTTAGCACTACAGCCCCTTTCGGGCCTTCGCTTCCTGCAAACAGCGCCTCCAACTATCTCGGTCCGTTGACCGCGTCATCCAATTCCGAAATCCGAGCAGCGATGAACTGTGTTCGTCGACCGAGTCAGACCAGCGTTTCCTCGGTTTCCCCACTCGCCGCCGGCCTTCCTCGCTCCCTACGAATACCTTATTGGGTATCCGTTGTTCGTCCATACGATTCATGTGTCCAGCCCATTGTCCCTACGAATACCTTTTTGGGTATCCGTTGCTCGTCCATACGATTCATATGTCCAGCCCATTGTAGCTTCCGCAGTCTTACAATCCTTGAGACCTCCGGTTCGGCAAAAATTTCATACAGCTCATGATTGTATCGAATTCGCCATTGGTCCGCGTCTAGCTTCGCTCCTATTATTCGCCTCAGGACCCGTCGCTCAAAGGCGTTCAATAGATTTGCGGATGCTTGGGTTAGAGTCCATGTTTCACACCCATAGCATAACACAGGTCTTATCACAGATTTGTATACTTGGAGCTTTGTTTTCCTGTGTATGCAGCTGGTCTTCAAGATCATCAATACTGAATAGAATATTTTATTTGCGAGCTGTATTCTTCGGCGTATTTCGTCTCTTTCATTGTCCGTTTTCGTTATTTTGGTGCCTAAATACACAAATTCGCTAACATTTTCGATACTGTATTCGCCAAGTGTGATATTTTGTGTATTTGGGGTATTCTTCCTCGACTGCATCATGAGCTTTGTTTTATTTTCGTTGATTTGTAGCCCTACTAGTTTTGCTTCGCTGTCGAGTTTCAGGAACAGTTCTTTGGCAGTTGTTAGTGACTGTGACAGAATGTTGATGTCGTCCGCATAGGCCACTACCTAGCTCGACTTGTATAGTAATGTACCTCGCGTATCGACAGGTAGCTTCCGTATGACGTACTCCAGAGCCAAATGGAATAGCAATGGGGCCAGCCCAAAGACATATATGGACGCGAAATGAGCTTATTTTCATCCATACGTGAGTGAAGTACTTTTACTGCATACATGCCTTCCTCTCGCATGTGAATTGGAAGCCCCCTGCCTTTCACGCCACTAGAGAATCCACACATTCAACTGGCTCTCTAGTTGCTCTCACGAAAATCCCTCTCCTCTTATACCTTAACCCCCAAATTGTCAACAAAATATCAACCATATGATTGAAAACATATCATTTGTGAAAATTCAACAAAGATGGGAAACGTCTAATCAAGTTGAATTTGAAATTGTACGCAAAACAATTTTTTTAAGATAAACCGTCTTGAAACTAGTGCAAAAGCGTTGCAAATGTGATAATTAACCAAACTGAAAAGTTTGTTAGGGATCGCGAGTGTTATTGTGCCGAAAAATGAAAAATGTAGTGACGCGTGTGGGATTGTTAGAACAGCTCTAGGAAGTATGTCAGGGGCGTATCCTTCGTAGGGTAAGTCATGTTCAATCTTTTATATCGTTCAAGTTAGAATACCCGCATGGAAAATTGATTTAGGTCAAGATGCGAAAATTAGTGGGAGACGTCACGTCAAATTTATTTGAAATTCGAATCAACAGCTAATAACGAGCCAACTTCACGCTACATGATAAAGTGCTTCAATTCTCTTGATGCATTTCGTATCCATTCTCTCTGAGATCTATGGGCCAGCCCATCTCCCTGCTTTAGTCTGATGTTTGTGTAAAGGCATCGGTGAGTTGGTTATTGATGCGGACTTGGGAGGTTGTCGACGTCATTGTCATTTTGGAAAGACGGACTAATTTGGCCGGGATGCCAAAACCAAGCATTATTTGGTACAGTACGTTACGATCAATACTGTCGTATGCTTGCTTAAAGTCAACGAAAATTTGGTGTACGTCTATGTTGAACTCCCAGCATTTTTCAAGTACCTGCTTGACCGTGAAAAATTGGTCTGTTGTTGATCTACCTGCCCTAAAACCACCTTGATACTCCCGAATAACACTGTTGGCGTATGATCAGATTTAATTTTCTAAGATTTTAGAAAATATTTTGTACGGCGTACAAAGTAGTGATATGCCTCTAAAATTTTCGCACTGTAGCTTGTCACCTTTTTTGTGGATAGGGAATATAACGGTATTCAAAAATTATTTATAATTTCAACAGAACAGTGAACTTTTATCCCACATCTAATATGCTATAAATTAATTCTAATTTTCACTCGCCGGGGCATGGTCATCTTTACAATTTACATATCTGTAATTCACGGCACAATTGGCTGCCGAATGACCGAATCTTTGGCACCTGTAGTACTGGTTGACCTCGCTCTTCTGCAGGGTTTCCCACTTCACCACTCGAAAGTCAAAGTGACTTATTTTTTAAAGGGCAATTGAACTGGCGTTTGTACTGACGTTTGCTCCACCTAAGTAGAGGACTTCTTCTTGATTAGATTCCTTTTGTGGTTTCTTTGGTTTTTTGTCTTCGGTTGTTTTTGACTTTGTTTCCTTTTCTTTCTGGCCATTTGTTTTTCTTTGTTGAAAGTTAATTTGCCAACTAGGTCTTCTAGTTAATGGATCCTAAGTCAAACTTCTACAATTTGTCATTAGTTTTGACTAGTTTCTCGATTTCGACGACCGATAAAATTTTCAATTTGTTATTTTCTTCATTGTTCTCGCTTTCAAAACTTCGCTTTAACTTTTTCTCGCCCGTCATTGTTGCCGATGGACATGATCGGGCTCCTCCATCTCGTTGCTTTTGCAGCAAGATTCGAGGAAATGTTCATCAACCGGGACTGCCCTTGAATGTCTTTTCGCTTCTTGAGACTTCTTCAGAAGCGAAACTTCAGGTATTCGATAATTGTTCGAATGATTCGACGGGGTGTTGTTTTCCAATTGAAAAAGTAATTTCCAGCTGATTTTTGTAAAAATTATTTAATTTTTGAAATTATAGACAGAGCTTTTAAAAACATGTGTATTAAAAACACATCTAGTCGCAACGAGTGCAATACTTAGGATTGATGGATTAAAAATATATGCATTGCACGCCAGGGGGTGACTCTTTGAGGAACAAGATAAAAACGGAGTGGACATCCATACATCAAGATTGTCACAACAACCCATACGACTGCCTCCCTAACTACATGTATTTGCCCCTACGACCTCGCTCAAAGCTCGTTAAGGGGAACCAATTGATTGTCACATGAAAGTTAACAAACATTTATGCAGTTGTAAATATGATTTTGCTACAAACAACGCTTCACAAAATGAGAAAGCAGTATTGAATATGAATAAAACTTTATAGTTTCTTGGGAAAGAAAACACTTTCATATGGATAGCCCGCCATCTTCCAGCATTGACGCACATTACACTTTTTATTGAGTTCCTCGCTCCGATTAACCATTTCACTATTTAAAATGTTTATATTCATGAACCAGGTGTAATTTTCCTTTCACTACAGTCAACATATTGCTTCAGACACACTCTCAAACTGAAAAAACGACTAAATTTCGAAACGTAACTCACGCGCTAGTAAAATTTCGCGCCCATGTTTGGTTGTCAAATTGACAATCTGACTTGCGAGAGGAGAAATTGAAAATTATTGGAAATAAAATGCCAATCAGCCTCAGAGGCGGTCATATCATTTCCCATGTATTCTTTCCGTTCCTCAAAGATGTGACCTGTTCATTGAAAAAAGCCTTAAGTTTTGACTTGGATGACGCAGTGGTTATTATTTCTTTACTTGGACTTATTTGATCTGGTATAATCCATCACAGAACGGTGGTGCATCAAACAGAATTTGATTTTTCATCTTGTAGAAAACTTTTATTACTAGAAAATATAAATGCTAGACAAAAAGGAACGTAAAAACTTCTTGCTAATTTATCAAAGTTTAAATATACTCGTATTTTGGAGCACTTTTCTATACTCGTAAATATCTCTAGATGTATTCAATTAAAATCCTCCGTTCGTTTTTCTTCGCCTCAAACGTACATTGAAAAATGAGTTTTAAAGATTGCAAATACTTTTAAATATATATTTATTAATTAATTATGATGCATAATATTTTGATTGTGACCCAATTTCTTTTAAACCACATGACGAAAATTTGATAAAATGCGACGTCTTTCAGTCCAGGCTAAAATTCGCAAATTTTATTCATTTATGCATACTTCGAGCACTAGAAAGTTTATTTTTATTTCGAATGTTAATTTTTGTTATTTTTTCTTCCAATAAAACATTTAAATTTTTCTGAATCCGACCTGCTAAACTTGCGATCTTTCTATCGCGTGCGATTGTTTTCTCTTAATGCTTATATCAAAATATACAAATCGTGAAAGGTAAAATGCATCAAAACAATGCAAAGTCATCAGATAATATGTAGAAGACTTTCACAAGTTTGGATGACAGACAAATGGATGGCCATTTATGGATTAATTTCATTGGTTTTTTCCAACAATTTGTGAGTTTTTGCATGATGTTTGACTTGAGGAAACTATCGATTAAACCATAAAGGTAAATTTCCAGTTCTTCGATTCACGATGAAATCATATAAAGCCCAAAAAATATCAGAGAGAATCTGGCTCTGAACTTGACAATGCTTACGCAGAAAAAAATTAGGAAAAGATCAATGGTGACTTGGTTCATTCTCAAGCAGCAACAGAAGCACATGTACTCGTACCTGCAATAATTATTTTTGGGTGATTTTCAGAAAATGTTATTTTCTTTTTTTGGATGGAATGCCTGCAATGATGATAGCAAATAATAGTTGCAAACTAATTCGAGTAAGTCAATGATAAACAGGCGTCAAGCTCAGAAGCTTGTGAACAGAACATGATACGGATCATTAAAGAAAGAAATGGCATGAGATCATAATTGAGTATATTTATCGAGCTCCCTGTGAGTGATTTTGGATGATGTAGTCATATCTGGGACTCTCAAATTATTCCTCTGCTAAATTTTAGTTGCAGGAACATTTTTCAATTTCCTCTATAAATACCCCCAAATCTCCATCACTAATGGCAAACTCAATATTTTTGCATTGATTTGATTCAATCAGCAAAAATTTGATACAATCATCAAATTTGTTACAATTTAAAATTGGAAATGCAGTATTATTGTTCATTGTATAGAAAAGATAATTGAAAATGTAAAATGTTTTATCAAAGAGCGTGGTAAAAAGCCTAACCGATATTTTGATTATCTACGATGTGTAAATAACAGTCAAACAGCTCAATTATGATTTAAAAACTTGTTTATATTTCGATGTTTTAATTAAAGTATTTGTTAATCGTTCGATGTAATTTTCTGATTGTATATTTAAATTTTTTCAAGTTTCAAAAGCATATTTTGCTAAGTTAAATCCTTAATTAACATAAAGTTGAAAAATTTGAATATAAGGTAATAAAAATCATATATTTATTTGCAGTATTTGATTAGTCTATGTTATCACCATTCACGAATTTAACTACACAGGAAAATAGGGTAAAATAAATGTCCAAGAAAGGCTGCTAAATTTTGAAAACGTTGTAAATTTATTAGGCACCTACTCTGTAAAATTAGTTCCATCGTTTACAACACTCTAGTGAAATCGGGACTGTCTGTCAAACTTTATAGACTAGATTCATCAATCTTTGTGAAAAGCTTCGAAGTAAGTTGAAGTTGAAGGAAATTCAAAGGATTTTAAGGAGGATTCCCATGTACAGAGAATAGTAAGAACATTAATTTCAAATTAAGAACATAATATAAAATCAGTTATTTTTGTCTGCTTTTGCTTTTTCTCAAATTGTAATAACTGTCCCTGACAAAATTGTGTAAAAAAGACATTGCGATTTTAATTCTTTCAGTATCATTATTGCTGTGGGTAAACTGCGATAGGGTATCTGCAGCTTTCAAAGTGTCTGCTGCGCTGGGCTCTTTGTCCTCGGCTGCTTCTTCTTCGTCATCACTTTCCAATTATTCATAAACAATATCCCGAACAATGTTCTCATCTGTGGGTTCTTCAGCCGTAATTAAGCCACTATCAACGTCAACATATTCGTCCCATGTTTCAGGTGAAATTGAGGGCACAGGCGAATTTAAATATCGAATCCACAATGACAATGGCAACTCATCATCATCGTCAAAATCAGTATCAGATGCTTGCTCTGTATTGTCATGAGACAATAAAGCATCATTTTCGGTGAAGCCTGAGTGTTTATAACAGTTGTGGATCGTGCTTTGTGAAATTTTGTTTCATGCATCGTTCACCATAAGTATCGCGTGATGACCTTCAAAGCAATAACTTTTGGATGCGCTGGGCAGTTGTCCACCAGCAATCAAATTTTTCCTTTCTTAACCGCCAATTTGCGATCCCAGTCACGAACCCATTTCTCGCAAATATCTGATGTCATCCACGCTTTACGCTTGCTTGTATAATTAACTGTTACCGATCGAATTCCACTAAAGCATCTCGGCGTTTGAGATTTTCCGATGACAAGCAATTTCTTCTTTACTGTTCCGCTCATGTTTGCTGCTACTGACAACTTTTCGCCGCTACAAGTTTCACCTTTGAACTTTAAAGTTCTATCTGGCATCAGTTTATAAAAAAGTCCTGTTTCATCTGCAATGAAAATCTCATCGGTTAGGGTGCCCACCTCGCAAGCCGAAGGTCATCCTGTTGGCGGCAGCGAGATTTGTTTCGAGTGATTCTTTGAATGGACTATAAGCCCATTCAATTATGATACATACTCTTTTAAGGTCAGAAAGTATAGCAGCTGGGTGAATCCACACACGGCCTAAGCGTGTTATTAACCATATTACCTTCTTGAGGGCCGAGCCATACGCTCAAGATAATGAGATACTTTGAAAAACTGATACGCATAAGAATGATCAACAGTGGTTGATGTTAACATACGTAGGCAAACAGACGTACAAACCATCAAACTTCCTTAGGAAATACAAACTGTAAACTGCATTCACAACAACAAAATTGGAAACAAACTGAAGCCAAAACTGAATGACACATCAATAGACGAGAACAGCGGTATATGCAACATGCTATACATAGGAAGAAGAACCCAGAAACTAACAACAAGATACAAAGAGCACTTACGATCTTTTTTACGCAACAAGGCAAACTCTAATTATTTGACGCAACTTGACATCCTAGAAAGACTTGAAATATGTAAACATAGAAACGACGCAATTTTCTCGGTACTAGACAATACTCTCCAACGGAAGCGAGACGAACCAGAACAAACTGAACATCCGAAAACCAAAAAAAAAAAAAAACTTAATATCCTTCTATCTGGCCTAATTTAGCACCTAGCCGCTTAACCCATCCTACACCAAATAAAATCATTTCTTTCCACACATTCATTAGAACTGTAGATGAATCAAAAGAGTCGAAACGCGCTCACTCACACAAAAAAGCAAGAGCTGACGGGTTTTCAAGAAAAAAAAGAAACGAAATATGTTGAAAATTTAGCCAGATCGAGTATGTAGGAGTATCAGTAAAGTAAGGTACCTAGCATAAAATTTTCTATAACGAATACAAACCATAGTTCATCCAACAATGTAATATTTGATGGAAAAACATTTTGGAGTACCTTCAAATCTCAGTTTGAAGCTGCGCGCTAAGGCAAATCACTGGAATGACCAAGAGCAAACAACCGCATCGACTCATGCTTCAACACGCCTGGATGCCGAGATCCTTCAAATACTTACATTAAGCCGTACTGAAACTGCGCAGATATAATGAATTTGCTTGATATGCGGTATCAAAAGGACCGCCTACATTCTTTAGGGCAGAGCCATGAACTGTAATGCAATACCTAGGTAAAACTTTTCAGCAGTTAGCCAAAAATATTGAAAAATTGGCATTGTTGGCTTACCTGGCTTGCAATTCGGAATACTAAAACGATGCAGTGACGGAAGCGTTCATTAACACGTTAGATGACGGGAAACTACAATAAGTTGTGCGAATAGCCAAAAAATGAACAATCAATGGTTAAAGCTTTCAAGCAGCCAAACGGGTCACTTGTCGCATAGATGACTGCAGAGGTGAGAGCGTAGATATCAACAAGGAGCTGCATATGTATGGTGTGGCTGGATGTTAGAATCGTGGGGAGAAAGGGTATTAGCAATGGGACTGCTGTAATTGGAAGAAAACTATTGTTAAGAGTCCACTCCTAGTAGGAGATCTACACGAAGTTCAGAGAAGTAAGTATCTTCTAACTAAGGAAGGGCAGTGGCGGGAAACACGAAAGAGTCAACTTCGCCAGGCAGTGGTTGGCTGAGAGGAGCTATGTCTTCAGCATCACTTTACCAAGACTACTTCACCCAGGGGTAGACTAGTGCCTCCCGGTATAAATCGATGGGGAACATTGCACTCTAACTATTGACAGAGATTCAACATGTACAAGACATTTTTTCTATGCAATGTTGTGGGAGAAACTATACCTGTCCAAGGAGAAATCAACTTCTAAGTATGACTAGGAGATTTCTTGTTAACATATCCGTTTCTGTTTTCTAGCATCATAGATGGCTTCTTCATATGAATGAATTTTTGGGGACTACCCGGTTTTATATTATATTCAGGCAGACGAGCATTTCAATGGCAAAATGTTGATGTCATGATGGGAGATCTCAATGTCTCAATTTTCAAGATGAACATGACAGTACACTGAAAAAAATTTTACCATTTGTACCTGCAGCAAACATAATTATACGTTCGGCAGGTAAAATTTATTGATGGATGTATATCAATTTTATTCCACATATCTAAGAAGAAACATACGATTCACATGCAGTAGCATGGCAAGTATTACACTTACACTAAAATTCACACTTATATCCATTATAGCTTAAATCAATCTTTCATATTTTTATTATTTAGGTTTATACACTCTACAGATATATATTTTGCTTGAATTTTTCATTATTATGTTTACGGGGTATAAAGTTATTGCTGTTGAATTAATATATCTACAGCAGATACAATAAACATACCCAATTGATAACGAGATTTGTTTCATGTGATTCTTCGGAAGGACTATAAGCTCGTTCAGCTATGATATGTACTGGTTTAAAATCAGAATGTATCGTTGCTGCGTGGACGGACCAATAGCCAAAGCATAGTACTGACCATATAACCTTCTCGAGTGCGGATACATTCTTTCAATATAATGAGACACTCTAGCTATGTTATCTCTAAGCGAAGGCCCGAAGGGGGCTGTAGTGCTAAAGCTGGTGGGCCACTAAGTTTCTAAGTATAATAATATTTTAAAGGTTGCTTTACGTTTTTATAAAATTTATAGCGACTGAATCAGCTGATGATGCAGTCGAGGAAACATACCTCAAATACACAAAATATAACACTTGGCGAATACAGTATCGAAAATATTAGCGGATTTGTGTATTTAGGCGCCAAAATGACGAAAATGAGCAATGAAAGTGACGAAATACGCCGAAGAATACAGCTCGCAAATAAAATATTTTATTCAGTGTTGACGATCTTGAAGACCAGCTGCATATGCAGGGGAACAAAGCTCCAAGTATACAAATCTGTGATAAGACCAGTGCTATGCTTTGGGTGTGAAACATGGACCCTAACCCAAGCATCCGCAAATATATTGAACGCTTTTGAGCGAAGGGTCCTGAGGCGAATAACCAGAGCGAAGTTAGACGGGGACCAGTGGCGAGTTCAATACAAGCATGAGCTGTATGAAATTTTTGACGAACCGGAGGTCTCAACGATTATAAGACTGCGGAAGCTGCAATGGCTGGCCACATGAATCATATGGACGAACAACAGATACCCAAAAAGGTATTCGTTGGGAGAACTGAAGGCCGGAGACCAGTGGGGAAACCGAGGAAACGCTGGTCTGACTCAGTCGACGAAGACAGTTCATCGCTGCTCGGATTTCGGAATTGGAGGACGCGGTCAATGGACCGAGACAGTTGGAGGTGCTATTTGCAGGAAGCGAAGGTCTGAGAGGGTCTGTAGTGCTAAGAAGAAGAATCAGTAAAGCGTATTTGAATGCCCGGATTAATGAATCCAGATTGGTTGCAGAATATCAATTAGATTACAATAGCAGACAATTGGTTCATAATAAATGCTCATAATGAAAAAAATGCTTCTGAAAGTTTGAAATAATTTTTAGTTTATTTAGTAGTTTTCAAAATCTAATTCAATTAGTTTCCATGCGTTAGCAAAGAAAATATTTTTCAGGAATAAGTTATATCTGCTACATATATAATTGGGGGTTTTAAGCATTTTATTTTACTCAACACACATATATTATAATTCCGTCAAATAATATCTGTCAGGCATATATTTTGTCCTCTAAGTGCCAACACTGATGTACCGATATCTTCCAACAGCATTGAATGGGTAAGATTTGATCGTGATTTACGAGCCTACCGATTCTACCTGAACAAACCAATGGTGTTACAAGCACAGCACAAATTAACCATAGGACAAAGCCTTGTTAGAAACAATAGAAACGGACGCGTCCCTGTTCAAAAACCAACTCCATCACCACTGGCGCTTTTCAGTCAAGCATCTGACTTGGTTGGTAAGTACCACAAAACCGCACCGTTGGGGAAACGTAGAACAAGTTTGGAAATTCATGAAAAATGTGCACAAGAAGTCACGCCAATTTGATAACAGCCAACACGACTTCCTATACAAGCAAGCAAAGGAAAATGAGCGGAATGATCTCTGATATGGAAAACTGTGTTATTGGGCCATCTGAAAAAGTATGAAAGCATTCATTTCTGCGTCGAATAAAGGCAGGCTAACAATGTCACAAAAAAAGAAAGTTACCTGCTTCCACGTATAGATGACATCACTGACACTATAGAAGCAATGGAAAATTTTTCTGAGCTTGATCTTAAAAGTATCTACTAACAGGTAGAATACACGAAAACCAACCAGACAAAAACCATATTCTCAATTGGTACCAAAGTGCGGGCATTTGTGGTAATGTTATTATGGCGTTGCAATTTTCCAGCAACACTCTAACACCTGATAGAATACAAGCTAGGAAAGCTAAATTGGAAGGCTGACTTAGTATATCTAGACGACATCATCATTATAAGGAGAGCATTTCAAGAATATGTGCAAAATTTGGTGGTGCTCTCATGCCTGCAATTGGTGAATCTGAATTTTATCTATCTGAGACACATTGTATTAACGTATCTGAGACACATTGTACCAACAGAGGTTATCAAACGGACCCTGATCAAATAAAAGCTGTAAAGTAATGACCGATCTCAAGCAACAATTGCCAAGTCCGGAGTTTCTTGATCTGGTGATTTATTGCCGTAGATTTATCAAGAATTTTGTTGAAGTAATCAAATGGCTTCATCAGCTAACTGAGAAGAATCATACCTTTCTCTGGAACGAACTATGTCAATCAGCCTTTGAGACGTTGAAGGAAAAACTATGTGAATCATCCGCATTGACATGAGCAACCATGGGATTGGAGCTGTGCTTTGCCAACAACTCGACGGTGAGAAAAGTTAATTCGTACTGTAATCGAATTCTTCCAAAGAATAAAAGAAACTACTACATAACTTGGAAATGAGTATTGAATGCAATACAATGAGTTGCTAGGTGAATGCAAAGACTACGAAAAAGTTCATCAGAGTACATGGAAATACTATCGCTGTAACATAGTGCCTATTCAAATAACTCCAAACATTGCCAGCAAGTTGAGGAAAAAGAGCAAGGCATAGATATGCGATTAGTAATGGGTGAATTCAACAAAAGTTATTCATCAGAGGAAATACATAGTATCCTACTAGCTGAAGAGGATATCGGCCCATCGCTGGTTTCAAAAAGACAACTGGCTGTCCTGATTGGCAAAACGTATCAGCGTATGGCACTGCCTTGAGAAGTTATGAGATTCAATTGCACTCTCTTTAGATAGAGAGCGGCGAGCTCAATGGAAATGCGAAACGGGGGACGAAACCCCCAATAGAATGCAAATTTCTCTTCCTGAAAGACAAGCCCAGGTCGGAATCAGGGAAATGCATGAAAGAGCATCGGAAATGCTCAACATTAACCAAACTAAGATGATAAAGAGGTTGCGAGTGGCAAATCCCATTATTCTTGATGGCACATGAATCTGCAGGGCGTGTATTGACGGGTGAATTCCCTTTCAAAATTATCTTTGGAAAAACGATTTGTCAACTGGCAGGTTTGAGGATTGGAATTCCTCTGAGCGGCCTCTAACCATTCCAAAGTAACCTTATCATTCCATAGGGTTAGGCTTTGTGTTATTTTAAAACGATTTTCCGTCATTCCCTGTCAAGGTTTGTTGTTTGTAGACGTACGTTATTTGTCCATCTGGGGTGTATCGTTTAATTGGAAAGGACTATAACAAATCATTTAACGATTCATCGAAGTTGTACATCACGTACAGGAATACTGAAAGCTGAGAATAAAAATGAAAGTTGTGCACGTGGACTGTTTTGATCCATATTATACCCAAATATGCCTACGTACGGCTGGCCAGACATATTTTCGAGATTACAACGACTAAAGTGAGGTGTCACATATCGAAGCAATCACACAAGATACTACCACCTTTGTCTGCGTTAATATGAACCACAAAAATCTTGCAATAAGTCCAAATAATCATATCATCCAAAAAAAAAAACAACGGCGGACACTTGGCAATAAATGAAACAATTATTCCATTCAGGACAATCATTTCCCGAAGAGGTTTAGCTTAATGTTGCAGTGAGAATCGGAAGGTTTAGAATATTTTTATAGGCTATAGTTAGTTTCTTTATATGCATTGGAAAACTTCCATATCTTCTCAACATTCCTGTCATTGGTGCTAGTTGTGTCCTCAAATTATTTATGTGTGGCAACCATGTCAAACGATGATCTATGGTAGGACCGATATATTTAATTTCAAACACTTTTTAGGTCAACTTCTACGTCTCGGTTTAAAAATAATGTATTTTGTCTTTATAGTATTCAATGCTACCTTATTTTCAATAAGCCATGAACGATATTTATCTAGGTCTTCGTTGACGATATTCTATATGGCAACTTTATCATGTCCTGAATAAAGAAGTACAGTATCATCAGCATATAACGTGTGGTGAGCTTTCAGTTTACATATATTCAAATTATTAGTATATAGCAAAAACAAGGTTGGTCCAAGTATGGATCCTTAAGCAACCTCCGATTTCATTCGTGCTAGATTGCTCAAGACATTATTAACTGATGTTCTTTAGAATCTTCCTTCCAAATAACTTTTAAAAAGTTGTTTCGGTTTGCGTTGTATACCATACGATTCAAGTTTTCGAAGTAACAGGTCATGATCAACCGTATCTTCTACAGGTTCATAAAAATTGCAATAACATAATCTCCTTTATCAAGACTTTCCATAGTGTAATGTGAGACAGAAAGTAACGCATCGAAAGTACTCTTGTTCTTTTGAAAGCCAAACTGCTTCGAATTTATGATGGAATTATCCATTAAGAAAGATTTAAAACGATTATTTACAAGTTTTTCGAATATTTTACTAAAGGCTGTCATAAGTGCAACAGGGCGGTCATTATTCGGGTCCAGATGATCTCCTCCTTTGAATATTGGAATGATTTTTGCCAGTTTCTCTTCGTCCGGAAATGTTCCGTTTCTAATATGCTCGATTATAAAATTTCCCAGTGATTTTATCTGATGATGTATGCTTTTTGCCTTGATTATGATCTCTTTCTGGGACATGAAATCTGAGCGGAGCTAAGTTTGAGACATCGTATAGTTTTTATCACCTGTGCTTATGTTGGTTTGTGCGTAGCTGCCATCTTATCAATTAAATAACTGACATTCGTTTTTAATTCTTTAATGTTACTTTCCAAATCTTTCATTAGCAGAAAAAGTTGTTCCTCCTTGGATTTTTGATGTAACAGCTTACACGTGGGGCACATCCATATTTGACATTCAAATCAAAGATAGGCAACTAGGCAAGAAGGAACTATAATTTGGCACCTATTCCATAAAAAAGTTTTAGAACATTTTAAAGTTGTTTTTTCAAGTGTTAATTTTAATTGGAACTTTTTCAATTAGATGTGAAATTTGAAGAATCGATATATTTCGCTGACAATTTCATGTGCGAAGGTGAGAATAATATGAAAGAACACCTTCGCTCCTAGCAGGTAACGCACTTTATCCTAGTGCAGTACTTTTCAATATGAAAAAGCGAGGGGAAATTATCTACTCTTGTAGTTATTATAGCCTTGACACAAGCCCGCCATTTCTGCAAATCAACCACGCGTTAAAAATTGTCGTTTATCATGTTGTATTGCAATCAACGTCAAAAATGAATGAATAAATGAAGATCATCAATACTTGGCTGAGGATGCACGCAACTTGAAGGTGCTCAATTAGAGTGGAACCAGAGAAGGGTTTTCCAACGATTACACAGAACATGACAATGCATAATGCACATAAGTAAACGATAACCATTTATGTCGTTAGTGTGTCATCAAAAAGTAATTGACTCGCATTAATACAGCATTAGATGCTTCTGCCGATTTGTGTTCCAACCAACATCGTCGCTTGGCGGAAAAACCTCATTATTAATTTCACATTACCTCCAGTATATTCCTTCGGAGATTAAAGAACAATTAATTTCATGACACTTTTCTTCAACTGCCTGATGCACATCGCAAAAGTACACACAGATGGTAACCGCGCAGTGTCTTCCGCGAAATTGCAAAAATGAAAAGGGAAAACGCGCCGCACCATCCGTAGTAATTTTCCTGGTTTCACTTCTTCATTAGATCTATCAAATAGGATATCAGTTTTTGGGTTTTTGTAATTGCACTAGTAGTTAAAATTTTAAATCCAGATTTTTTATGAAACCAGAATGGAAGATAATAGGTCACAAACGGAAGACATAGTTAGAGAGCAATTAAAATGAAATTTTCTGCAAATTCAACTATTGGGCTCTGATCGTTTTTCTAACAATAGCAGGAAATTTATTTGATGTCACTTTCACCAATTTGTTAAATACATGGAAACAATGGACGCACACAAACCGATTTTCAGTACATGCACCCAGAAACTTTTCAAGGTGGCCGCTCAATTTTCATAGTAATTTAGCCTTCGCAAGTGAATTACCTTTGCTTGCAATGAGCAGCAAATTGTATATTACGGAAACAATAGAAATGCATGAGCATACACCTGTCTAATTAATCAATTTATCATGAAATCAATTTACACATTGCTGCAAATCATCAAGTTCTAATGAGAACCATTTAATTCAGGGACAAGGTCAAGGTCCACCAACTACTCGCATAATGGCATAATTTCAGTATTTGTGGAATAGATTTTTATGAAATAATTTTTTTATCTAGAAAGTAGAGAGAATACTGACCTCCAGTCGAGTCATAAAAAATTGTTTTTATTGAGCGCATAGCATACAAAACTACACATGCTTCATTCACCTGGAGTGGTCTACAATAGCATAAGAGTATCATGTCTGACCGGTTCGAGTGGTAGTTGAATATGTTTTGTATCTTGTATTTAGCGGTAAAGAGAAGAAGCATGCATTTATATTTCACTAAATACTATTAAATCTCTTCCAAGGTTAGCGAAGCAGAAGACTCTTTCTCCGCTAGTATCCATTAGTTGAGTTGATATCCATACTAGACTCGAGCTTGGGACTGAATTTCCATCATGTACTCGTAGAAAAGAAAACAAGTGGAAATGAGGTTGCAGACTGCTTCAATGGTTTCTTCGGATAGCAGAGCGTGTTTCGTAGATATGTATCATATCTTAGGTTTAGTTATGTAACTACCGTATGTACTGCCATGGGTATATCATATTCATGAATTTGATCTTAAGAAGGTAGTTACGTATATGAAGTTGATACCTCGTAAGTATTAAGGCTGATGCTGCGGTGGCTGACACGGAAAAGGTAGGAAACTTCCTGTTGTTACTGCTTGCTAGACTCAGCTAGAGTAAGGGCTTTGGACTTTCTGTCGCAGTACTGTGTTTGAACTGGATCGCTAAATTATGCTCAGTAATCATAGCAACATATTTCTATAGAAAGTTCACCCCGACAACATAACTGCATTTGGGTTTAATAACTAAATTAAATAATCATAATTAATTCAAAGCACATCGTGATGAAGGTGACGGGAAAGATTTCAAATCTAATTTGGATGACATTAATGTCTTTCTAGATATTTATAGAACAAGTATATGGCATACCGATTGTTAGAAATGTTTGTTCACCATTTAACAACATCAATCACTGTTTGTAAAACAAGAAGCTAAACTGGCTACCTATGCATCCATTTAACTAGAGAATCCTAATCCTGCGCACGTGTGTGCTCCTAAATGATTCCTCGGGGCTTTGTAATTATCAGAGAATATCTGTAGATACAGGATTTCCCAATAAGAGGTTTTATTTTGATATTAAAAGAAAAATGCTATTTTTTAAATATAAATGCTCGGATGTTTATTTCATTATAAAGAGGGAGGTATGCCGTTAATAGTGAAAAATAACATCAGACAAATGACCACCGCAGCCACGCTTACAGGACCATATCCTCTTCATGAAATTTTCCATGACCAAATCGTAAAGTGGCTGCCCTATGTCCTCGATAGCCTCACGAGTTCCATCTTTGAGTTCTTGAATCGACGCTGGGCTGTTGGCGTAGACCTTCTCTTTCTCGTGGCCCCAAAGGAAGAAGTGTTAAATCAAAAGGTCTCGCTGGCCAATTGTGATCACCTCTTCGAGAGATAACACGGTCTGGAAATTTTTCCCGTAAAAGATCAATGGTTTCATTGCTTGTGTGGCACGTAGCGCCGTCTTGTTGAAATCAAACGATGTCCAGATCAATATCATCCAATTCCGGCTATAAAAAATTATTAATCATCTCTCGATAGCGCAATCCGTTCACCGTAACTGTTGCTCTAGCCTCATTTTCGAAAAAGTAAGGTCCAATGACTCCGCCGGACCATAGACCGCACCAAACAGCACACGTTGAGGATAGAGAGGCTTTTCAACAATAACGCTTGGGTTTTCCGAGCCCCAGATGCGACAATTTTGCTTGTTGACGAAGCCACCGAGGTGGAGATGCGCATCATCACTCAAGATGATTTTTCGATGGAATTCCGGATCATTTTCATGCATTTGAAGGACCCAATCAGCAAAGACACGACGTTGTTGATGATCGACCGGCTCGAGTTCTTGTGTTAACTGAGCTTTATTATGAGAAAATACGGTGTAATGATGTTTGTGGAATGCCTAATTCCAAAGAACGACGAGGAATGGACAAACCTGGGTTTTCTTCAACACTTTCGGCTACAGCAGCAATATTCTCGGCTGTTCTTGAGTGACGTGCATGGGTTTAATATTCACATCAATAAGTTGTCCCAACAGCTCGACTTTTTCCACCAATTTTTGTATTGCGGTCCGACCAGGTGCTTCATGACGACCCAAAAATGTTCGAGTTTTACGAGCCGTCTCTGACAAATTTTCACCATTTTTATAGTGAATTTTAATAATTTCTGTGCATTGTTGAAGCGTGAATCGTTCCATTTTTATAAATGGCGTAGTTTTTACTTGTCAAATGTAAAAAAATGACAGCTTCAAAAGTGACATCTACCGATACAGCGGGCTATCCAAAATAACATCTCTCATTGGAAAACCCTTTATTTGTAAGTGGTGTTTTTTTGTTGTGTTTTCGTTTCATTTTTTCAAAGCGGAGTGAATTTGTTCAAAAATCAGTGTAGATTAAAAAAGTTTGTAGTAGATTTACATGTGGTCAATAAGTATACTTTATCGGTTTTCTAATGTAGACAAAAACGTGCTTTTTTTCTTGAAAAGCCGTCGGACCTTGCTTCTTTGAGTGAGCACATGCGTTTCGACTCCTTTGAGTTTTCTTCATCGACACTGAAGATGACTCAAAGGAGTCGAAATGCGTCTGCTCACTCAAAGAAGCAAGGCCCGACGGCATTCGAAAGAGGAGCATGCGATGAAAAAATAAGGATTAGACTGCATGACTTTTGCAGCATTAAGACTTGACCTAAGCATCCGCCAATATATTGAACGCCTTCGAAAGATCTTGAGGCAAATAATCGCAGCGAAGCTAGACGGGGACCAATGGCGAAATCGATACAATCATGAGCTGTATGTAATTTTTGCCAAACCGGAGGTCTCAACGATTGTAAGCTACAATGGGCTGGCCATGTGAATCGTATGGATGAACAACGGATACCCAAAAAGATATTCGTTGGGAGCACTGAAGGGCGGCGACTAGCGGGGAAACCGAGGAAGCGCTGGTTTGACTCGGTCGACGAAGACAGTTCATTGCTGCTCGGATTTCGAAATTGGAGGACCGAGACAGTTGGAAGCGAAGGCCCAAAAGGGGTTGCAGTGCTACGAAAAAGTAGATGAATAAAAATTAAATGAATGGTATAACATAGATGTTTCATCAAAAATGGCACATAATTGCTAGCGGTCTGCGTGGTGTGGTGGTTAGAGTGTTTTACCCATAAGCAAAAGGTCCTTGGTTCAACCCCGTTGGTGATAATGACATTTCTTTCGAATGATTCTTTGGACAGACTATAAGCCCGCTCAGTTATGATGCGCACTGATTGAAAATCTAAACGTATCGCTGCTGGGTGGAGGAACACACGGCCAAAGTATGATATTGATAATGAGATACTCTAACTATCTCTAAGCGAAGGCCCAAAAGAGGCCAGCGGGTGAGTTGCAAGGATAATGAACCAAAACAACAATAAGATTAGCATTGGCACAATCCATGTCTATTACGAGAAAACATTTTACTTACAAAAATGGGACAAAATCACTAAGTTTGTTGGAAATAAATGGTTTTTTACATATATGAAGGTATCTTCTTTTTGGCATTAGTGGATTAATCTAGAGCCTAGAAAGCTAGTTGTGTGTGTTTTGGTCAGAAACAGCCCAAACTCGGATATCGTTTGCTTATATATGGCAGCTTTTAACATGCGAGTAAGCTAAGTTTTTTACGAATGCAAGAAAGCATATTTTAAGAAGAACAGATAATTTGTAGAAAAAATGAGAATTAATATTTGTTACGATAAGCAACGCCACTAACAAATTTATGAGGAACTCAGAGGCTATCGATGTGTAGAAAAATAGTGAAGGACAATATACAATACCAACTGCAGACTGAATGTTACCATATTCCTTGACTGCGATGATCTAACGAGAACCGGTAAATCCAGTATGGTTGACCCTCGTCCTCAAAAAGAGAATAAAATATCTTTTCGTTCATTTTGAATGCAGAACTAGCTTAAAGCCAGAGAAAGAGAGAGGATTTTTTGACGTGAGCTCCTGGGATAAGCCTCCAGTTTAACCTCGTTCAACACAACACGCATGTATTCAAAAAATAATTTTCTCAAACCCACTTTACTGTTAAATCGAATTCAAGCGCGATTTGCCATATGTTACTGCGCGGCGAAGTTGAGACAAAATAATTTCAATTGATAATATTAATATTTTCAACAGTATAGCATCAAAATATTTATTCTATCTATATATAGGGTTGAATTTATTGAAATTCGGATTTTTTGTCCCAAAAGATGTGAGAATGGTAGTAATGAAATTACTTCTTGATTTTCCAAGCTCAGTTTTCCCTCAATTTAGTGAAGGAAGATAAGACATATTCAATGCTTTCCATAAAATTAAAAAAAAAATTCAATAAAAATAAAATAAAATAATACCCTAGAGTTAGATTACTAATGTTAAAGCACTAAGAATCTCTTGGAATGGGGCGACGATATTATCTGATGGTTTCATTCCTACATACGAGTAAAACGCATATTCCTTGTGATACAAGCAACGATTAAAGTTTTTTTCGATAAATGTCAAATAATAAGAGGTATTACTGGAAGTTATGCTGGTACTCACCGACTCTGAGAGCTCTCCTGTCTCCGAAGCTGTAAAAGAAATTAACTTCATCAACTTAAATTGAAACGTCATTAAAGATGTTGAAAAGTAAATTAGAAGTAACTTTTTGCGATGAAAATTTATCTATATAGATTAATTAATTTCTGTCTCAATTTTTTAACTATTTTGAAGGTAAAGATAGTAATCTATTTTTAAATTTATGTTGCAACCTTACAAAATAGAAATTAGAAATAAAAAATTAATAGATTTCATTCTTAATTTGAATTTATTTTCCCGTAAATCAGACAGCTGTTTTGGGACTAATCTTGCCTCTTGCTCAGTACGAAAAAGACTAGAAAAGCCCCGCAGAGACGAAGAGGCTAGATAAACCTCAAAACTGTTGTCTGCTTTAGAGAAAAATAAATTCAACATAAGAATGGAATTAATTGATTTTTTAATTCTTATTACTAGTAATCTATATTTTTTAACTGGTTCCCAAAATGGAATAGGTTATTCGCTTCACATGTTACCATTAGGGTGCCCCATAAATTTTTACAACGGTGTGAATGACCTTAGCTGGCTATGTTCATAAAACATGCAGGCTTTCCCATTTGCCATTTATGGCATTGGTTTAAATAACCTTAGTGATCTTCACGAGAGCGCTTTGTTGACAGCAAAGTGTCAGTTGATATCATTATCGACACTTTTTAATATGCATAGAACTTTGCGACATTTTATGTTTCATTATTTTAAAAGCAATGGCGTAGTTAGGCTTAAAAGGTAGATATACCAGTGGCCACTCAGCAATATTGGATAGAGACCTATCACTGCGATACAGTGTGCACAAACTAATGAATACTAGACATAGGACGTTCCCTTGGTGACCTTATTTTTGTGGAATGTTCGATTATGTTCCAAAATGAAGATGTCAGGCGTTACTTTGGAATGGCAACATTGCTGAAAGTTTTTTTCTATCGCGTAGCAATAGCCTTTTTCGGCACTTTCAGGCGTTATCACTCTTTTCGTTTGTTCGTTTCGTTACTTTTAGGTATTATAAGTTATTTTCGTAGCGTCATCACATACCCTACGTAGTTTCATATACCCACTTGACAGAAAGGATCACGCTAAAGAAAGCGACATTCATTCAAGTTTGATGAAGCAATTGTGTTTTTTGTAGAAATTTTTGCGGAATGGCTTTGTTTTTCGAGAAATGAAGACTAAAAATTAAAAAAAAAAATTAATAAATAAAACTTTCATTAAAATATTGATGGCATCTTGACATGCAGCAGTCAGCTGGTGTCTAAATCTATCTACTTTTTTAGCATTTTGTAAAAAATATTTTACTATACCCTATTCGAATCGAAACATGTCATTCTTTTGGTCCGCCTGTTTATCTGCTTATCAGCGTGTCACAGCAAATTTCTTCAAGAACTAAAGAAGCTAAATTCATAAAATCTTGTGAAAAGCTCAGAAGCTGTTGGTTTCAAAGCCGAACGAAATTTCAAAGGCTTTTAGGGGGAAACTCTTGTATAAGGCGGCAATCCATCGCACAACAGACCAAATCTTGCTCTTGGCGTTGAGCTTTATTGTTACGGCATTTCATTCCATGATCGCAATGGAATTCAAGGTGATATGGTCAATATCACGCTCAATCATGTGATTATTACCTAATTTTTCAATTAGGACCCATCACAGCTGGGTAGGCTTATAGTCTGACAGCAGTACCAGAAGCTCACACTAGATGACACGACCGAGGTTTGCACTTGGGAACCGCTGCGCAAGCATACACGAACTATATAAGAATATGATCCCTTAAAATTATTTTCATCGAATATAGTCGAGTAGGATACCTGATGGACAGTATTGATGAAATATTTTAATGTTGTTAAAATTGCAATATCGAAATGGGGTGGATACCAAAACTAGCGGGTACAGACACCAAACCTGGTAGATGGATGTAAAGTGATGGCCTCTTGAAAATTTGGGTATCACAAACATTTGCAAGGTTTCTTAAGTAGGGTCGTCCATATAACGGAGTGATTCTTCAAAAAAAAATCTCACCAAAGATCGTCATTTGGTCAAATGATAGGGCATGACGAGAACTTGTCAGAACAAGTTTTAAAATATTGTCGAGAGGTGCAGGGGAATGAGAAATGTACGAAAAATATGTATCTCCTCCTTACGTTTGGACATCTGTGATTCAGAAAATTTGAAAGAAATTGCGGCGACAGCTATGAGTACAATAACAACAAATACTTTTGAAGCGATTCGCTCTGCTGTGTTCATAATAGTAGGATTTATTGATTTCATATTTTCCTCAATAAAACCGAATGATGATTATATGATTTCGAGAAAAACTTAAAAAAGTCAAAATCCCTGAAGAAACCTAAAGTGAAATTACACAAAAATCAGGTAAATACCATACAATTTTTCGATACAATCATGAGCTATATGAAATTTCTGTCGAATCGGAGGTCACAACAATTGTGAGACTGCAGAAGCTGCAATGGGCTGATCAAGTGAATCGTACGGATGAACAACAGATACCCAAAAAGGTATTCATTGGAAGAACTGAAGGGCGAAGACCAGTGGGGAAACTGAGGAAGCGCTGGTCCGACTCGATCGACGAAGATAGTTCATCGCTGCTCGGATTAAATACCATACAATTTTTTAGGCTCCTATATGTCTACGAAATTTTCTGGTAAGTTTCCAAAAAAGAAAACTTTTATCCTAAGCGCTTAAGCAAATTTCCTTAATGATTTTATAGCCTAAAAAGAAGAACTTTTTTGAAACAGTACCAATTAAAATGTAAGCAAAACTCCTACTTTGTTCGATAGTCATACAATATTTCTGAATTTTCACACTTTCAATGTTCACATACCGCTCAAAGCATTACTCCAGATACATTATGAGGTTCAAAATATAAAACCATGCATATTCAACAGTCAAATGATTAACAAATGTCACTGAAAAGTTTACAAATCACGTCACAATGTTGTGCCGTGCCATTCCATGCAGAGAAATGGTTTAAGGTGATGTAGAGCATTCAAAAATTCATTCCAACATAAGATTTGGTGTCTGTAAAAAATTTAGGACCACAAAGCTGCTCAACACATAGAAAGTTAACAATTGATTATTGCTGTAGAAAATTGAACGATCACGATTAAAAATCGATTTCGAGGACAAATAAATCAGATTCAAATAGGATGCTGCCAATATTCTCGCCATCATTTCTATCCGTGATGATAATTCGAATCATAACTTATCCCAGGTGATGCCGATGCTTACCTCAAAGCCTCCTAAAAAAATAATATCGCTTACCTAGAGATACGAGTGGCATGTGCCAAATGTGAGCTCAATAAACTCGTTACTACAAGACCAACCACTTGCGTTAAAAACTTGAAGGATAGCTCCATAAAGGAGGAATGTGAATCTATAATTATACAAATATTCCACGACACCATCAGGTTATAGTAATTTTAGCATTTCAGTCCTCTTCTGCGCTCGGCCTCCAGTTAATTACCCCTCCTTGACAAAAACTAACGTTAGGAGATTTTAAGAGCGAATATATTTAGTTTTCAGTTCCTATTTGATTCTTTTTTTTTTGCCATTATAAAACGAATTTTACAAATACCTTCCAGTTTCTGCCAATGCTAGTCCATGCATCCATCTATACATGAAAGTACATTTTCTCAGGAACAATAAAAACTAGAAAATTTCAAAAACCAAAAAATAGTTCAAACAAGTAACGCTAGGACAAAGGTTTTGGCCCATAGCTATTTTTTGGGTCAGCAAACTCATGAAATGATATTTTTAAGAAAACAAATATTCTTCCTTAAGGTATAAAATATCATAAAAATAAAACTAAAAAAATAAAAAATCTTTCTTGATCTCCTGAGCATCAAGTGCGCTAGCTTCCGTTAGATGCGATTTACTAGAAATTTTATATTTTTGTATGCGTAATTCTCATTCCTCCCATCCAAGATCAATTGGATTGAAATGCTGTGGCTGTGGCGGCGTCATTAAAGCACTCGTATGTATGGTCAACATTTTAAGCGATCCATATTTTGACAATATGAGCTGAATTTTTGCGTCACGGCATTATACAAATTTTTCAGTTTGTATAATGTTAGTCAATTATAACTTTGAATGTAGTAGCTGTCGGTTGCTTTCGTCCTTTTGTATGTACAGTGTTCTTATTTCATTTTTAATGCAAAGTACTTGTGCACTACATTGTGTGTTTCGAACAGCAATTCTGTTTTGCTTTATTACGATTTTTGCAACCGCTGGTGTAATGTTATTTTTTAAATATTGTTTGTTAAATCATATGTTTGCTATGGTTCGATGAAGTCTTAGGGTAAGGTTATGGAATGATCGTAACAGTTTGGCCTGGCTGATAGTTTTGTAGTCAATTATTTTTATTTGATATCCGCAGGCCAATTCTATTTTTTCTTGAAAATCCGTCGGACCTTGCTTTGTTGTGTGAGCAGACGCGTTTCGACTCCTTTGAGTCATCTTCACTGTTTCCGTTTGTTCTGTGTCATCTCAATTTCATCGGAGAGTGTGGTGGAAATACAAACTACATTCAAAACTAACAAAAACACATTGGAAATAAACTGAAATCATAACCGAATGACACACCAATATATAAACACAGCTGCATATATAAACTAACATGTAAGGACTGTGACATGGCCTACATAGGGAGGACAACACGGAAAATAACGACAAGATACAAATAGCACTTACGTTCTTTCTTACACAACAAAGCAGGGTCCAATTATGCGACGCACCTAAAAAAAATACGCACGCGAGCCTGACGCTATGACTAACTCCAAGACATTGCTACACAGACAAAGCAAAGGACAGAGACTTGATATCCTAGAAAGGCTTGAAATATATAAACATAGAAAAACAGACGGTAATATTATCAACGAACAACTTATTACAAAGTCTGACGCAATATTCTCATTACTAGATCACACTCTCCGACGAAAACGGAAACGAGATGAGACAGAACGAACGGACATCCAACAATCCAAAAAACAAAAACGTAATATCCTTCTACCTGACCAAATTTAGTACATAACCTTATTTAGTACTACCTGCTTAACCCATCCTACGACTATATAAAGACATTCCCTTCAACACATCCTTTATACAGTGAAGACTTCTGGCACGCTCTCTCTCTCTCTCTCTCTTCTACAAATTATTAAGTTTGCTAAATCGAATTTTATATGAAGGCGTTGAAGTTGAAGGACGTTCTTTTAATTAGTTTGAACCTAAAGCCACTAATTTTTCACTTTTAGTTTCAAAAATTAACAAATTTCTCTCATTACTCGTATGAGCACTTCTTCTCTTCTTAAAAATAAAGGCAACAAAAACTTCGCGAATTATGATTTGCTTTGGTTTTCTCTCAAAACAACAACTTTTTTTCGTTGGAGAACCATAATTTGGTCATAAAATTGAAGCACATTTCCATGGAATTGGGTTAATTACTCCACGGATTAGATACTACCTCAAGTGCTTTTCCGTTGCCAATAATATATGAGCAAGTATTTTTCACGGATCTATTATAGTAGCATATCTAACGTCACTTCAACATTAAAACACCTCTTGAACATACGAGTGTGCACGCGTTCATGTTTATTCTAGCCCTACTTAACATCAACCTGTCCGAAGTATGTGCATGCAGCGGGGAAAATTACATAGAATCGATAAGTTTTACTTTCTTTAGCTTCAACTTCTTAAGTAATTAACGTAGACTCCATTTCACAAAGCTTTTCACTTTTTTGCTAGATAGCAAATCCTAAGAAACTGTTATTATATGGATACGCTCAGAGTTAAATTGTCAACGTAATTAGTGAAGAGACATTTTTTGTTTGTTTAAGATTAATTAAAAGCAACATAAAAGTATTAGCATTCATGGCATCTGGTTCGAAGATATGTACATACTCTTGTAAGTTGAGTGCATAAGAAAAGTATAAAGCAGGTAATAAATAATTCAAATTAAATTGTTCGAACAATTAGTTACGATCCAACCTCTTCTCTTTAAAACATCGTGATGAGTTCAATTTGTGGCTGTTTTTGAGCAATTTGTGAGTAAATGGTGCATCGAATTCGTGCTCATTTCTCTTCTTAATACTTTGTAGCCAGGCGATTTTATCATTCAGAATACCTTCGATCGAGATTGTGTGCTCGATTACAAGCTTCAAATAAATCGTCGTTGAAGCACCCCTGTACTCGTTCTTTTTGGGCTCAAACAAAAATTCGAGTCAAGATGATTTCTTGCAATCTTGTTGTCCTGCAATATAATGAACAATGTACAAAAATCTAAATATTTATATTTTTTACTGTTCAATTTTTAACTTTCTATACCAATAATGAGTACGATATTGACCATATTACCTCGAGTGAGACACCCTAACAATAAATCTCAACGCCAAGGTTTGGATTTGGACGACTATGTATGTGATGGATTGTTATTATTATACCAATATCAGTCTTAATACTTTTGCGGTGAAATTATTGCCTTGCTTTCATAAAAAAGTCCCAAGAAAATAGTATAAAAGTTATTGCTCTCTCAAATATTGATGATTATTTCCTTGGTTTTAATTATCAGATATTATTCATCATTATGTTTGAAACTTCAGCTTACAATTTCGATGGATAATAAGAAAAATAACACCCAAAACACTTTTTAGGGTTCCGTTCTTCAATATGCAAAAACAGAAACCTTATGGGACCATTAGTGTATCTGTCTGTCCGTCTATCACAGCCAATTAGCTCCTACTGCATCGATTAATTGCAAATTCGGTATACGAGTACATATGAATTCCTGTGAACCAAACACGCTCGTGTAAATTAAATAAATGAATTTTGAAAATAGTTGTCACTTTTCGGAGAGAGGAAAGGGGTTGTATATTTCATTATAATTTTCATGTTTATAGATTTCACGTTGCTTAAGAAAACCGATGATAACTGACCATTCAAATTTTAGCAAATCACCTGGAAACCTTGAGATTGATGAGATTTCGTGGTCCAATACAAAAACTTGTTTTAAACGAAAACCAAGCAAGCGAAATAAGTGAAACTATAATGGCCAAAACCGTGCTGATTGAGTGAAATTCGAAGCTTACCTTCTAGTTATATCTATTTTGTAGTCTTAACTGGCTATTTACATTGCTTTTAAGAACTACAATGGCAAAAAGGCTGCCAGTTTATTTATTAAATTAGAGGCTGTCCCTTGAAAAAAATTATCTTATGTCTATATTGGGACATTCTGATAAGCTCAAGTTTTATGGAATACAATGGCTTAAAACCGATTTTATCTTTTTTCTTGTAAGTAATGTCACTCACTTTATTCATTGGTAGTCAGCATCTATTTCTGTGAGTACTCAAGGGAATCAATTTGTTTCCACTTTTACGGGAAAGCTTTGTTAAAACAATATAGCTAATTTTGTGTGTGTTGACAAGCGAGAAATCGTATTACGTAAGTCCACAATCTCATATATAACAAGTTGGGTAGACAAAAGTATGCTCATAAAAGAAGGGTTTTGTACTTAACCTACGATATGCCGACATATAGAACGATATAATTCAAGAAACACTTTAAGCAAACTCACAACTCATATATTCTTGCTTTAAGAGAAAAAACAGTATTACTCCATTTTAACCGGCAAACTTTTTGTTGTAATATTGCCAAAATCATTGGCTAAACGGGATCTTAAATGTATTTTTATTACTCATCTTATCTGAAAATTTGGAGAAGATTCAATCAAATTTGTAGGGTTTGGTTCGATGAAAAGCCCATGTAGTACTATAGAAAAACCGTGAATGATTGTTGTTATCGTGGAAAACTCAAAAGACCATAGCTTCTATAAATTTTATCGAAACTTATAGAATATCTGGATATTTTAAAAGACTATTTAATTATCTAATTTAATTCAATTCAATGGAGGAGAGATAGCGCTCACTCAACGATTGGCAGCAGTCTTGATTGAATTGCATGAAGGAAGGTTGGACTGCGCTGCACATCCCGGATCTGAGACCGTGGCTAAATCGAAGGCACGGTGAGACTGATTTCTATCCGACCAAGGTTATGAGTGAGCATGGGTGTTTTCAGTCTTACCAGTACAAGATTGTTAAATCAGTGGCCCCGGCTGAGGAAGAGGTAGACGATGCCTGCCTCACAGTTTTTGCGCACAAAAAAGGGGGCAGATTGTGATGGAACATCTACAAAGAGACGGGAGAGGTCATTCCGGATAGTATTGTAGTGGAGAAGCTGGGATTGACTAACAAATGGAACCATGTGGCACATTATGTTCGACCGGTCTTTAAAGATAAAAGGGACTTACAGCAGCCGGGGACATCAGAGCTGGAGAACGCTTGTCTGGCAACTCCTCTCCATCCCTCTCTTCCCACTAGAAGAGGGATTCCCCAGCTTAAAGGTGCCACACGGCGTAGTATAACGAGACCTGGCCCGAAATAATGTGTCCAACGATTCCAGGCTAGGTTTCTAGGTTGAAAGGCGAGGTGTTTTGCAGGTAGTCCAGTCGGTCACAAGCATAGGAGCCCCAGACTCAGTGCGTAGATGGCATTCCCACCCAACCACAAAAAACCCTGCTTTAATGGTACTATTGCAGTTTCAGTTGCGAAATTATTGAATTTAAAAAATACTACAATTATTAATTAAGCTCAACGAATCCCAAGCTCAAAATTATTTGTTATGGGATCTACCTCTACGATTTTTCCACCTCTGAATTGAGAGTGTTTATCTTCAACTATTCATTTATAAATTCAATCAAGAATTAATAGCATGTACCTTAAATGTTGAAGTTGGAGATAAATAACACAAATTTCTTCAATATTTTCATTTGAAACGGCCACCATTTCGTTTTACGATTACCGATGTCACTCGTTGAACAAGCTGTAAGAGATACTCAAGATACACGTCATATCTTAAACTTTCATGCAAATCCTAGCATAACCCGTAGTATCTGCGTACGAGATTCATTCAAGAAGAACTTAGCCTACAGAAGAAAAACGAATATTTTGGAAAGGTGGCAATTTATTTTTCCACACAATCTCTTTCAAGCTCGAGGCACTTGGCCCAGCGATGCTCTTACTTTTTCAACCAGTCCAAAAAATACATTTTCTCGAGGGCTGCAAAATAGGCCTCCGTGGCGGCGATGGCCTCCTCATTCGACCCAAATCTATTCCCGGCGAGTGATTTTTTCAGGTTTGAAAACATAACGTAGTCACACGGGCCAAATCTGGAGAGTACGGTGGATGGGGCAGCAATTCGTAGCGCAATTCGACCAATTTGGCCATGGTGACGGTGGAGGTGTGAGCCGGCGCATTGTCGTGGTGGAACAGCACTTTTTTCTTCGCCAAGTGGGGCCACTTTTTCTTCAATTTGACGTCCAATCGGCCCAATAAGTCTGCATAGTAGCGCCCGTGATTGATTTACCTTTCTCGAGGCAATCGATGCGGATCACACCTTGTGAATCCCAGAAAACGGTGGCCATCACCTATCCGGCCGATCGAATAGTCTTCGCCTTCTTTGGAGCACATTCGCCGGGTGAAGTCCACTGTTTCGACTGTTCCTTGGTCTCTGGTGTGTACCAGTGAATCCATGTTTCGTCAACGGTCACGAAACGATGCAAGAACGCCGCCGGATTGCGCTGAAACAGCGCCAAACACGTCACCGATGTGGTCTCACGGTTGCGCTTGTTTTCCGGTGTGAGGAAACGCGGAAAAATCGCGCCGACAGCTTTCTCATGCCCAGTTCTTCGTGTAGAATATGATGCACCGATCCTTCTGCAATGCCCACAGTCTCAGCTATCTCGCGAACCTTCAATCGACGGTCTGCCAACACGAGGTCGTGGATTTTTTTAACGTTTTCCTCCGTAGTAGCCGTTTTCGGGGCACCTGGGCGTGTCTCATCAAAAACCGACGTGCCGCCACGAACAAACTCGTTGAACCAATTCTTGATGACCGCCACCGAAGGAGATGAGTCACCGTACACAGCATCCAAGCGATCTTTGATTTCGCTGCGCGTTTTCCCTTCCAAAAACAAGAATCTAATCACTGAACGATATTGTTCTTTTTCCATTTTTGTACAACCGACGAACACGCTCGCTTCCAAAGGCTATCAAAACAAAACTAATGAAGGGAATTGACTGAAACTTTGACAGTAGGCTACTAAAAGAATGTACTGCACGATGGTGATAGCAGCGCCATCGGGCGGTGAGGCTAAGTACTTGTTGAATGACCCTTGTATGTAAAATGCGCATATTGTTCCATAGTCATGTATTGTTATTAACACAGGAAATACGGGAAAATTCAAATCACTATAACTTCGTTAAATACGAGTACTTTTCAGAGTAAATTAACTATAAAGGAGCCGTTTGTGTATTGAATTGCTTTGAATTTAAGGGTACTCCTACGGCTTTATTCCAGAAAATGTAAAATTGATAAATTTACACCGAATGTAATTTATCTCTTCGAACATAATGTAAGAGCATAGTGTAGGGAATGGTCGGGTGGTAAAAACATATAGCAATGTTTCCTAACTGAGCTTTGTTAACTTCGCTATGAAAAATACAAAAACGTGCTTCCTATCCTGCTGTCAGATTTAGAAAATGGAAGGAAGGGCACGCATGGCTGCAAATTCCCTGATATTATTTATTAAGGAGAAACAAACTTAAAAGATTGCTTAAGGCATACCAAGCAAAACTAATATTCTTTATTTGCTCAAAGTCTATCTAACGTTATAGATCAAGTTCATCAGTTCAGTTCAGCTCTTAGATTTCTGTAAGTCTGTTGTTCAATCGTCTATGCGCGCCTCATAAGAACAATATCACTTAAATTGATCTTCCAGTCCATCATTGTACTCTTAATTGAAGAAAGTTACAATGCATAAAAAAATTAATATAAGCCTTTAGTTTTCCGTGTGGGGCTTTCGGTTCTCTCATCGGGCGCGTCCTCAGGTGGCTGATAGAGGGTTCCCTTAACAGCTAGTCGGCGAGAATGTAGGAAATAAAATAAACAACTCGTGCACCGAAAATCTACTAAGTCGAAGTGCTGACAATGCTTCACTTAGTATTTACTTATAATGGAATCAGGGAAACAGCCTCAGATCGGATATAAGGCAACGATAATCGCAACGTATAATAGTATATTCTTTTAGAACTTGGAGTGTAAGATCATTGAACAGACCATGTGCACTGCGATAGTTTCTGGATGGTATATAGAAATATAAAATCAAATCTTCGCACTGGCTTTCATTATTGACAGCACATTTGTACAAATTATCACCAACTTCAACCCCGTTTACGAAAGAACCTGTGCGATTTGCATCAAGAACAAATTCTTTAATGTCTGGCTGATCAACCGTTACGCGCACACAGAATACAAGGAGGAAGAAATCAAGGAGTTTACAGCACTCTGAAATGCACCGCCGATGCATTTCCGTCAAACATTATTTAATTCAATTTGAAAATCGGCCGGGAAACATTGCATAGGGGAACAACCGGAAGGCACAGTTTCCATGAAGAGACAAGCAACAATGGACAGCAGCTGATAGACTTAGCTACTAGTAGAGGCTTCACAGTATGCTCCACACACACAATATACCTTGAGCATCCCCAGACGGTCACATATTCAACTAGATTGACCATGTTCTCATACAAAAATGAGCCAGCACTAACATTCTCGAAACGTGCTTCTTTCATGCCGCTGTCTGTGATTCGGACCATTACCTTATAAGGTTTAAGTTCCGATACCGCATCTCTAAGAGCTGTAAAAAACGAACATCAGTTACTCTAAAGTATGAGATAAATAAGCCAAATGATAGCTCAGTAACGTCTACACACATGTCAGCGTTGGAAAATAGCATTTCCCCGCAGTTGGAAAGTAATGATGACATCAAAACCATGTGGAAGACAATAAGAGATACGGTAACAGAAGCGCCCGAAGAGGTCTTGAGGCATCGACTAGAGAAAAGTAGAAACGACTGGTACGATGAAGAATGCAAGGAAGCGATTGAAAAAGGGAGCGTACAAAGAATACATCTAACGGCCAACTCGAGCCAAAGAAGAACAATGCTACATCCTTCGATGAAAAGTTAAAAAAATGTGCCGAAGAAAGAAACGATTGGCCATCAATACCAACATCCAACAGATAAACGAAAACATAACTCTACATGAAGTCAGATCGGCATATGCCTCTATTAAACAACCAAGAAACATTTTTGAACCTGCAAACAAATCTTGGCTAAAGTTTGCAAGGATCAATCGTATGTAATACAGTTCTAATCAAAAACAGACGACTGGAATATTTTCATCCTTTCCATTCTAAGGTCTAGAGTCGTACACAGGCAAAATAAGCTCCGTTTCTACAAAACACTAGTCAAATCTGTGCTGTTATATGTAAGTGAAACATGGACCCTGACGAGTGAATCTGGGTGGGTCATGTAGAAAGAATGGAAGAAAACCGGCGACCCAAAAGAACATTAGAAGATAGAGTACAAAGTAGACGACCAGTGGGAAGACCGAGGACTCGATGGAAAGGTACAATAGAAGTTGACAGCAATTTTTGCTGGGAGTGATTAACTGGCGAACGAGGTTGCAGAACCGTGATGTTTGGAGGAGATTAATCCTGGGGGCCAAGGCCTGAGTTGAGCAGTCGCGCCATAGATGATGATGAAGCTTTTAGTTTCAAAGTGATTAACAACTGAATATATTAATATGACAAAAATAAGTCTTATTTATATATTGGCAATAGAAAATAATAATGAATAAATCATTTGACATTCTGAAACAATCTTATTATTTTAAAACACTGTAATGCGCGCGTAAATTCCATACTAAAATTTGAAATGAATGTATTGATTCTATTTATATTTTTGGTTTATAACCACCATTCGGATTCCTTACGTGTATTCAGTTTGTCTCACTTCATAAATATCTTTTTAATTTTAAACCACCGAATAAAAAATCAACAACAACAAATTAAACCAAAAGCTGTTTAAACGCAATGAGCTAGAATTTGACGCATCTTCTGAAGAATATTAACATCTTTATTATGCACTTGAAATTTCGTATTCAAAATTTTGATTCAAAACATATTTTCAGTTTTCAATATTTTGATAATTTATTCATTACTGTTTGTTGTCGAATGATCATTTTTCTTTCCATTTCACATTTAGAAAAAGTAGAAAGCTCAATGCTAATACAAAAGAGTTTCGTGTACAAGTCTCATATTTCACAGGAAGCATTTCACTGATAATTTAATTGATAATTTTTCGCTTAATATGATTATTTAGAGTGAAAATACCGAAATTTCGATTGGCATTTTAATTAAAACTTTTTTACACGATGAGTATGGTTTCATTTAACGATGATGGTGATGATGCTTCTGCTGGTCATTTGTAATGATTCAATTTAACAAATCCATGATAACTACAACCTTGGAGCGTAATAATTTTCACAAGAAATATATCTGTTAAATGGTTGTTTAAATTTATCGATAAGGTTAAGTTGGGAAAATGGTTGATCGTGATTGATAACTTAAGCAAAACTCACCGAAATTCGGAATAAGATTTATTAAGTTAATAATGAATGCAATGGTTAATATACATAATTTAATTATTTGTTTGATCATGATATTATCTTCAATCTTTTCCGAATGAGATAAAACATTGTTGGCTTTTCTGAGGCCATGCATATAAAGCAGCATAGGTATATTATTAGATAAGGTATCCAATTATTATTTTGACATAATAGTTTAAACAAAAAAATGTTGTGAATAAAACTCGGACTTCGCGTTAGGCCCAAATTTCCAACAGCACCATTTGTGCCTATTTAAGTATTTCAACAATAAACCCATTGCTTGCTTAATTGGATCTGCCCAGTTAGGCACGAAAGAGGCAATTTTCGCATTAGTACCTAACGCGACATGCTTAATACCCAGCTAATGGCATGAAGTTCTAATCGAGATACATTTTCACCACCAATAAAATTTGATCAATCATTTGTATTATTGTTTTATGTGCAAGCTAGTGTACTGACTGAGTACATTTTTAGGGTTTTGTAAAATTACAAAACCTACTACTAGTTTCGCGACCAGTCTGTCCGTCTGTCCGTCCGTCCGTCCGTCCGTGTGTCACAGCAGTTTTTCTCGGAAACTACTTAAGCTAGAAACATCAAATTTTGTGTGTAGGGGTAGAGTTGTGATCTCTTCAAAGTTCGACTACAAAAAAATTTTATAAGGTATTTAAGGGGGGTCTCCCCATATAGGGGAGTGACCCCCCGAAAAAAAATTCATTGAAGGTAGCCGATATGGGTATCAAATGAAAGGTCTTGATGAGTACTTTTCAAAACAGGTCTTAGTTTGGCAAAATTTGCTTCAAGGGGCGCACAGGGAGGGGAAATACACGAAAAATTTGTGTCCTCCCCCTCGAGATTGGACACCTGTGATCCGAAAAATCTGAAAAAAATCATGAATGTAGGCCTTGGTGAGTACAACAACAACAAATACGTTAGAAGTCGCAATTCACTCAACTTTGTTAGTAATAGTATGATTTATCGGTTTTTTGTTTTCTTGAATAAAATCTTAGCGGTACCCTTAAATTCAACGAAATTCAGTACGTAGATGTTTATTTGTAGGATTGAATCATATTTAGCGAAGTTAGAGCGGTTTGAATTTTCCTGTATTACTATGGGACAATATGTGCTGCATTTATTACTATGGCAACATGCGCTTTTTACCGACTCACACAGTACAGTTTTGCTAGGATTTGCATGAAAATTTCAGGAATGATAGGTGTCATGTATATCTTTGAGAATCGGTTCAGCTAGTGGTATCAGTAATCGTAAAACAAAATAGTGGCTGTTTTAAATGCGAAGATTGAATAATTTTGAGTTATTTTTTCCCAACTTCAACGTTTAAGGTGCATGCTTTAAACACTTGATTCAATTTAATGAATGACTGAAGATGAGTACCTACAATTAATGCTCATAAGTGAAACAAGTCAAGGAGGTGGGAGAGAGCTCCTAGCAAAAGGGCTTTGTAACCATTCTAGGATTCGAAAAAAATGGCCATTAATCGATGATAACAGTACAGGAGAGTGGCCCCTGAAAAAAAAATTCATCAAACGTAGCCGATATGAGTATGAAATGAAAATTTTCATGGGAGCTTTTCAAAACACTTGTTAACCTGTCAGTTTTTGCTTCAGTGGGGGCACGGGGGGAAAAACATGAAAAATGAATTAATTACCAAATGAGATATTTATGAGTATAACAATACCAAAAACCTCAGAAGTCGAAATTCGTTCAACTTTGTTAATAATAGTATGATCTTCGTATTTCATATTTTCTCCAATAAAATCGTCTTTGACATGTTTCTTGATTTGATTCGTTCTGGTGACTGTATTTTGTAAATTGAATACAAAACCCTTCTGACATGAGCGTAGGTCTGTTTACCCAACTTGTTTTAGATGTTCTTTGAATGCCTATACACACTTTTCGGAAAATACACTATTCTTGCAAACTATATCCGGTCGAATATTTTCACAGAATCTAACGGACATGCTTAATAAGAGGCATCCAAATGGTAGTAAAGGGTCTCGGTGTCACATATTGGATCCTCTTGTTCCCCAATGATGAGACATTAAATACCGAGAAACGCCTATAAATGGATTTAAACCAACCAAGGCTGCTGCCAAGCCCTACTTAGACTTTCGTGTGAGAGTCGCTGAAAGATTTTGCTTATTTGCAAAAGGCAAAAGGGTATCGCTCGGCTGCAAAAGACAAGATATTTCTAACTAACATATGGTAAAAGGGATTTCAGAAAATATATACTGTTTTGCAAACTAACCGGTTGATCTCATCAATGAAAAATAGTATCCTTGCGTAAGAATTTCGAACAAATGACTCTTTTAACTTAATCTTTAAAATATTTACACTTTTAACAGAAGAGAATGAATTAAGTGTTTCAGGCAGAGTTGCAATATGCATCTAAAAGTCTAAATTTTACTTTTGGCGAAGTCTTTTGATATATTTTGTTGCTAAATTTTAGTCAAGTGGTGAGGGAAATTAAGTGATGGTGGAGGAAGTAAAAATTCGGTAGTTGTTATCGATTTGATCTTCACAAAATACTCAACCCGAAAATAGAAAATCAACCGCCTTCCTTTTAATTTTGTGAATCTTTGTGTTATCCCATAATCAGTTTTCGACCGTAATCGTTCCGTCTTCTTCAGCGATTGGTTTCCTTATCCTCACATCTCTGCTCAAATACTAACAGTACTTAAAGCTAATTACTTAGGCTAATGTTAGGTAATCAAAGGTATTAATTTACGTAAGGGAAGTAAAAAGTAATTTACAACAAGTAACACAAGGTAATTTACAAAGCCTTTCCCGGCTTATTGCAGCGGTCATTTCTTTGAGCTACGCTGGAACCTGCTAGAGGAATCCATAAAGCGATTCAAAAGAATAATAAAAAGTGGTGAATCGTAAAATAGGGCATTAACGAAGGTAGGAGTGAGTAACCCCACCCTGTCAAGAATAAAGTGTCTGCCAAAAATACACAGGGAGGAGAACATGAAATAATTTTGGCAGTGAGTGCTTCTACCTAAAAACTTTCAAGATGGCTGGTCAACGAGTTTAAGTGAATGAAACAAATAAACAGCAAATTCGGTAAAAAACAGCAAGGTGTTTCCCGAGAAACTTCTACAGTTTGGCCCTCCAGCGCAAGACAAGATTATGGTGTCCTTCAACATAAAAGCTCTATTCCCAAGCATCCCAGTGACGAAAATACTTGAATACCTAGAGGAATGGCTTTCACACCAAGAAAACTCATTGTCGTGGAAGTTGAAAACAAGGCAGTACATCTAGCTGGCAAACCTTTGCATTACCGAAAAGAATTTTAACTTCAAGGGAAATTTTACTATACTCGTACTTAAGGCGGAATAGCGATGGGAAACCCATTTTCAGCATTTTTTAGCAAGATTTTCATGAAAAGATTAGAAAAGGGACTACAAGAGGGAGTTCAGTGACCAGAATGATGGATTAAATGAGTGGATGATGTCTTTGCGTACGTGAAGAGGAGTGATTTTGAGAACGTGCTTGCCGACTTAAACGAGCCCACAAGAATATAATGTTAATGACGGAATAATGCCAAAAACTATCCTTTTTAGATACAGTCGTGAAGAGAACTCAAACTGATCTAATTTTCATATGTACCAGAAACCCACTCTCATGCAGATAACAGGCCTAAGTCAATCAAAGTTTCCCGTACAGAGCCATGATCCACCAAATGCTCGATCTGCCACTTAGTGAAGAAGCTAAGATAAGAGAAATGAAGTATCTCATCGAAACAGCTGATTGAACTGTTTTATGGGCACGACAATCGAACAAATGGCAGAAGATCCAAAAAATCAAGCAGCGACAGGACAGATAAATATTATCAAATGCGAGTACGGAAAGGGTACACTAGAAGGCGTTGACTTATGACGAATAAAAAGAAAAATAAATCAGTACAGTTCTGTATAACTGACCGAATATAGTAGCAGAAACCAGCTCAAAAATATTCTCGGATCAATGAAGTACAGGCGTGAGCTACATGAAAAATCTGAAATTTATCGCATCGAATATCCCAATTATGAAAAAGTGTTCATAGGGCAAACAAGGAAACATATTGTCGTGCAAAACAAGGAGCATCTAGGTCATGCAGTGGCATCAAGAAAGAAGAAAATAACCTCAAACTTCAAGTCGGCCGGCGGTAGCAGAACAAAAAATCACGAAGAACGTGAAAATACAATATAGAATGCAACGCCCATCAAGAAAGCTACGCTAAGTAATTAGCTTTAAGTACTATTAGTATGCAAGCGGAGATATTAAGGTAAGCAATCCAACCGTTGAAGAAGATCGAACGATAACGGTCACAAATCGATTACGGAATAATACAAAAGATTCACAAAATTGAAAGGAATGCGTTTCATTTTCTATTTTTAGGTAAAAATTTGGTTCTCAGTTAGTCACATTGAAGTTCAATTCATTAAGCACGCACTCTACCTGCATTTTTTGCATCCTGTTGGGCATATATCCTACACCACCATACATTCAATAATTGGATAACACTTGCAGGTATACAAACATTAACGACATGGTTTTGACTGTCACCTAATTAGGCCTTTGAACTCAGAAAACCGGGATCTGTTCTCTTTTGTCCCAAGCTGACGCAAGGCAAAAGCCAGATGGCAGCAGGGCTGTATGACCGCATTTAGGTCGGCTTTCCTCGTAAATTTATATAGCGGTATATTGTGGACTTATTGAAATCCGTCTCGAAACCCTCCACTTCGCCAATTATTGCAAGCGACATTAGCCATTCCTCTAGTACCTGGATCATGAGAGAAAGGTGGAGAAGTAACTGAAGAAATAGTCAAACTGAAAATTATTTATTGAAAATAAATTTAAGGTACGCTCTGTTGCGAAGCACAACAAGCTTATCTGGGTGCTGAGCAAATTCATGGGTATTGAATTTGCCAACGCCATGGCAAAGCAAGGTTACTATTCTGCATTTGCCGGCCAGAGCTAGTCATTGGTATATTGAAAGCCTTCATACCATAGACGATACCTCTCATTTAAAGCATACTCATTTCAAACCTGCAGACAGACAAAAAATCTCCAATCGTCAACAAATTTTGCGTTCTTTTTATTTATGCTAAGGAGAAAAGGATATCGGAGTATGTTTGGAAGCCTCAAAGAGCATTATCCCTCTGTACAACATTTTCCAACGAAGCTTATAATCACTGCAGAACATATATTTAAGCCGTCTAAAAAGTAGGTTTTCTCGACGTCTGCAAAGCAACCTCCGGGGTGGCGATGACCTCCTCATTCGACTCAAATTTCTGCCCAGTGAGTAACTTCTTCAAGTTCGGAAATAAAAAGAAGTCGCACGGGGCCGAACCTGTAGAATACGGTGGATGACGTAGTAGTTCGAAGCTCAATTCGACCAGTTTGGCCGTGGCAACGGCGGAGGTGTGAGCCGGCGCGTTGTCATGGTGGAAAAGCACTTTTTTCTTCCCCAAAATGGCCTTTTTTGCAATTTGGTGAGCAATAGGCGCAATAATTCGGCATATTAGAGCCCTGTGACCGTCTTGCCCTTCTCAAGGTAGTCGATGCAGATCACAATTTGTCAATCCCAGAAAACGGTGGCCACCATGGCCTGCCGATAGAGCAATCTTCACATTCTTCGGAGCACATGCGTCAGGTGAAGTCCACTGTTTTGATTGCTCCCTAGTCGCTGGTGTGTACCAGTGGAGCCATGTTTTTTCTACGGTCACGAAACGACGCAGCAACTCCTTCGGATTGCGCTTAAACAGCGTCAAATACTGCTCTGAAGTGGTCTCATGGTTGCGTTTGTTGCCCTGAGTGAGCAAACGTGGCACTCATTGCATCGACAGCTTTCTCATGCCCACTACTGTCTGAGCTATCTTGCGCACCTTCAATCAGCGATCTGCCAATACGAGTTCGTTGATTTGTGTCACGTTATCCATCGTGGTAGCCTATTTAGGGGCACCTGGGCGTGGCTCATCAAAAACCGACGTGCCACCACATTGAAACTCATTAAACCAATTTTTCACGATCGCCATCGCAGGAGGAGATTCACCGTACACAGCATCCAAGCGCTCTTTAATTTTGCTGCGTGATTTTCCTTCCAAAAACAAGAATCGAATCACCGACCAAAATTGCTCTTTCTAAATTTTTCTAAAATTCGCGGACACACCCGCTTCCACACGCGGTCAAAACAAAAGTAGAGTCCGATTCGGCTGAAACTTTGACAGTAGCCATCTACAAAAATGTACTACACGATAGTGAATCTCTCTTGCGATAGTGGCACCATCGGGTGGTAAGGCTGAGTACTTATGTATGTAAAGTGCGTTCATGGGCAAGAATCAGAATTTATGATTTTGACATCACCTCACCGCAATAGATGCTGGGGTGTAGTCCATAACACCTCTTGTGGCTTCTTCGCCTCACAAAGAGATTCTACTAGGCTGGGGAAAGTGCGTACAATGGGCAGATCTGTCTCCACCCATTAAAACACAAAATCGGTTGTGTAATATCCCAGTTTTTTTACAAACACCTATTAGCAGGCATATTCTCCGGCTAATGCAATTTGTTTTGTTGTGGTATGAATTGAATATCAAAGAGCGGCAATTATTTTTAACAACATTCCATTTGTATTGCAAAATATTTTAAACATAATCCATTAAATAGGATGAAACTCTGCTACTGAAGTAAAAAAACATAGGAAATCTTCTCGTCGAAAAATTATGAAAATCTAACTGATGATCTCAAACTTTGTCAATTTAAAATTCAATTATATTTAAAGCGCCAAACGCCAGATCATAAACAATAAATAGTTTTATTTCCCCCAGATTGAAATATCTGTATGCTTCTTAACATTTCTCCAACGGCTTTTTATAGAAATAGGTCAAACTTAAACAAATCATCAAGCATTAATCTTTCACGCTTTCTTAAATGTTTTGTTTCCAGCATTTTTCGGATGCAAACTATTTCTTGATTATACCCTATATGAATATATAATTTTATTGCAAACTCGCATCACTGCTCCTCGTATGTACATAGATAATTTGAAGATTTATCTTTTTCCAACTGTTCATGTTAGTGCATTAAAAGTGGCAATTTTCATAATTTCCACAAGAGCATACCAGAAAATGCTAAGCCAAATTTAAATGTGCAAACATATTAACGAGTTTATTGTTTTGGTGCAAGCGAAACGGAGTGCCCAGAGAGATGGATTCAGAAAAATTTTATTTTCGGTTTTATTCTTGTAAAAGTAGTTCTTGATAAATATCCATAATGAGAAAGCGGTGTTTTATGATCTTCATATATTTATTATCGCGAAGAAGGCTAAGTAGTAGCAATCGAATGACACCGTTTCACAATTGCAATAATAAAATGATTTTCGATTAGTGAAATTACATCATTTGGGTTGTTATTATCATATACAATATCAAAGTAAAAACAATGCACAATATTTATCAGTCGTCTATAAAATGCAGTAAACATTACACTCAAAAATTTAAGTGATGCAAAACTATGTTCACAACAAATCGGTGATGATATTCATGAGCTTTTCGAAGCAACCAGCAGTTTAAGCAACACATACCTAAAAGAAATAAATCCACGCATTTCTCTGGCAGTGGAAAAACGTTAGTTTTGTTTAGATTATTTGGGCATATCACGAAGATATAAACAAACTAAATAATCCTTAAATCCTATTAAGCGCATTCCAACTACTGTCGAAAATTGTACACAATATCAATCATGAAGTTGATCATTTCGTATAAAAGTCAGATGAAAGTTGAAAAGATACTTTTATTTTTATACAGACAAATTATTATGCAAACTACATTAGAGTATACTATTTTTTATTATAAACGCAAAATTGGAATGATATCCGACGACTGGCCATCATACATTCATTAATGACTACCGTATTGGAAAGCACACACTAAAACCTTAATAAAGATAGTAGGAATGTATATAAATTTTGAAATAGTTGAATATTCAGCATGTTGCGTTTCAGAATGAATTAAATAAATGTCTTATTGAAATTTTTATATTAACTGTAGAAGTTGTGAAATAGATCCTTGAGGCCCGGTTACTTAGATAAGATTGAATCTTATAAGAAGATTTTCTCATTATACTATATATTACATTTTAAGATATTACAATTCGGAATCGTCTAGCGACAGCATAACTAGTTCAAAAGAATTTGTCCATGAAAACTTCCGAATATATTTGAATCAATTAATCAATAATATTAGGCAGCATGTGGCATCAATGATTTGAACTATATAAAAACGTCATTTTGGTATTAGATAAGCGTTATATTGATATTGACGTCAGTGAAGATATCAACATAATGGATTGTTAGAAAATTGAAAGTTCCTTTCCTTGATTTTCTATGTTGATGTTATTTTGGATTAAATTGAGAAACATTTTTTGATCTTCACCTTTTACACAATGGTCGCACTAACGTACTTTGCGAGGTTAATTGAAGATTATTACGTTTAAAATAGAGAACCTTTATCCTAGCTTCAATAAAAGTCTACAGCCAATAGAAACTTTATAGAAAGACTAAATAAAATTTACAAAACCCGTAATGTTCTGCATTCAAACCAATCATAAAAGTAAACCTTTCTGTAACACGTTGTTACTAATTTTGGATTAATGAAATGTTATACAAGAGAAGCAATTTCGCATTAAGTCACACTAAAGTGATATACCATAGATGTTCAGATTTTATAAATCAGTTTATAAGAGCGCTATACTAAATGCAACCTGGACATCGAATTTTTCATCAATATCAGATGAAAATCTTTATCTTTTCTGACCAAAGTGGAGCTTCATTTTGAGCGAAAGTCTGTCAAATAGATTTAGTAGACTGAATAATTTAGTTGAAGGATAAAATCTAAAACTTTGTGAATAGTTTTAAATAGGCTAGTTTTCAAAGATCAAAAAACAAGCTAAAATTGTTATCATGATAGTAACTCCGCTCTTCAACTGATTGATGATTATTTAATATCCTTAATCCTAAAGATATCTGACAGCAAAAAAAATTTTTTTTAGGTCGGCTTACAAGTTTCGAAATGGCCGATTGTCAAAGCTCTAAAACTTGGAGTATAAAACCCTCAATTTTTATTCATATTAATTAATAACAAACTTGATATTCAAATAGATGTTTATGAGACCCTATAATCTTGTCATTTAGCAGATCATATGGAATGGCTGTCCAACACTGCACTTGTTCTTATTTTCGAGACCCTCTAGCAGCTATATTTTCCAACGGATTTACGAGATTTAATTAATTTATGGTTTACCTCAGAGCAAGCAATGTTAAAGATCAGATAACAACATGATATCTATTCGGACACAATGGTTAATTAGGCTATGTGATGGATCTCCGAAAAAATTATCCAAAAATCGCCAGTCGAGTTAAAGGTGGTAGCCCCAAGTTCGCAAATAAGCGATATTTTTTATTATAGTTGCGATCACATTGCTCAATACATTTCGATAAAATTGTTAAATGGACATACAATGTATACTAAAGTATTTTTAGGGTTTTGTACTAAAATACAAGACCTTCAGAGACGACTGTCCATCCGTCGGTTTGCTTTATGTCACAGCAGTTTTTCTCCGAAACTATATAAGCTATAACCATCAAACTTTGCAAAAAGGTCAGAAGTGAAGACCTCTTGAAAGTTTTGGGGTAAAAAAAATTTTCAAATAGGCTTAAGAGGAGTCTGCCTATATAGGGGGCTTAACCTTAAAAAAAAATTTACATCAAAGGTAGGCGAGTGGGATGTCATATGAAAGTTCTCAACGAGATCTTTCCATAACAGGTCTTTAAATTACCTAATCAATGTCGGTTGGGGGAGGAGAGGGGAAAATGTTTGAAATTTGCATGTACTTTTACACATTTGACTCCAAATATCTAAAATATCAAGGAAATAAGTCTAACAAATACCTCGGGAATCGAAATTTGGTAAAATTTGTTAGCAATATGTTGTACAAATTATCAATTTTACATTTTCTTGAATAAAATCGAAATGGTACCTTTAAATTCAATGAAATCATGGGGTAGGTTCAAATACCTAATGATTTTGAAGTTCGTTCAACTTTGTTAAAAATAGTAGGGTTTGTTTATCCAAGGCTTTCCCGAGTAAATACATATGAGTTCCTCAAATTCTATAAATCTTATAAATGGTTACTGTACTCTTTAATTGTCATTAAAATCAAATCATGTATACAAAAGTTATAGTAGTTAGAAATTGTTCGATTAAGGCTATTTGAGCTTTTCTTCGAGTCAGACCCTCCACTTCCTATCAGATCTGTTCCAAATTTTCCGATATGATAAGGTAAGGTAAGTAGTTCATTTATTTTTATTATTTTTTGAGTCAATTAGGATGAAACTGTCATCCACAAATCGTTTGTAAAATATCACATTGAATCTTTTCGACAAATCCTTAAAGCACTTGCTAGTTTCCTATATGCGTCCTAGTATCTATTGGTCGACTACCTTTATCAACGCGCATGCATATGATTGAATACTGGCAATATCGTATGTATTTGGCTTAACTAAAAATGTGATATTGACAATTAAAATATTTCATTTATAGAATTGAACTATACTATACATTGTTACAACTACTTCTCTTTGATCTAGTTATTGTAGTAATAATAATATAATAATAATCCGTCGCACAACAGTCCAAATCCGAACCTTGGTGTTGAGATTTATTGTCAGAGTATCTCATTCCATGACCATAACGAAATTCGATGCGGTATGGTCAATATCACGCTCAACTATATTTTTATATCTTAATTTTTCAATTATTACTTATCACAGCTGGGCGAACTGATAGTCCGACAGCAACATCAAAAGCTCAAACTCGATTCGGCGACCGAGGTTTCGACCTGGGAGCTGCTGCGGAAGCGGAGTGTGCCGTAACCAACAGCTCCACATGGACTACTATTCCATTACTCTGCCCAAATTATTATTAAGCCTGGACTGAATATTGTATTTGGTTTTACATATTCTGAATTTGTTGAAAAGTTGTTTAGATAACATTAATTTTACCATGTAGCTTAGTAAGCTCAAAGCTATCAACTTCGCACACCTGTTGAGTCAATATGATAACGCACTTCGCCGTTTTGTACGCGGCAGAATTGGCTCATTTTATTTCCAACTGACTCAAAGTCTCCTATTTCTCAGTGTATACTTGAATTTGCTCTTAAAATTTTTTAAATTGATTCTTTTTAATCGTTTTGAATTCTATTTCATAGAATAATGTCCAAAAATTTAGCATACTTGGGTATTTTGGTGGCAGTTCTAATAATTCTTCATGAAGTATATTCTATGGATTGAAAATAAAACGCAATGCAATACCCTCCAGCAACGTGGAAAAATATGGTGCCAAAAGAAGAAACGAAGGGCCGTTAACCGGAAGTTGAGTTAATTAGTGCACATGTGATACTAAATGAAGCCAGGTTGACGTATGGCTCAATCGACCGAAAAGATGCAGAGTGCAATGTAAATGAGGCAATATTTTCAAAAACTACACACAGCATCCACACCAGCTATTGAAACTTTGAACATTCTAGAGGCTGATAAACATCTCCTACTAGCCATTTATAACCTCAAGAATAACAAAGTTTCACGAAAAGATGAAATATCGACAGAACTACTCCAATCCAGGGGGAACATATCTACATCCATCATCGATTGATATGTAGGATATGGACAGAGGGGCAGTTGCTAGACGACGAGCAAACAATTATCATATGTCATACCATCATAACAAAGACAGGCTACGCAGCTCTTTTGTGCACATTCTACAAAATGTTGTCAGAACTTATTGAACGGAAACTAAATATAATTGGGATAACACCAAGCTGGTTTCTGATGTAGACCGCCTATGTTGATCGAATATTTTCAGCCAAACTGATGCTCAAAAATTGCAGGAAATATAGTATCAATGTGCTTCAATTTTTCATAGACTTCAAGCAAACATACGACAGAAACGTCCTCTATACAATTATGCTTAATTTCGGCGTCTCAGCCTAACTAATCCGATATTTCAGGAACATGGGCACGCTATTTGGCAAGCCCGAACAGCTGGTAGCATATGTTGGTAGCACTGAAATTATATCCAGATCGATTTCAGAAACGAAGCCTTCATACAACTAGAATCAGAGCGAAAAAGGCCTCTCAATCAATGCAGCTCGAATCAAATTCCTGACATAAAAGAGAAAAAGCATGCTAGTCCAATAGACTATAACATGGAAAGTATTGATACCTTCCTATACTATGGAGTCCATCTTGATTGAAAGGGCACAAAAAAGGATAAAACATGGAAAGGATAAACACAGCAAATAAAGCCTACTCCTCAGTAGCTCCTAAGCTAAAGTCCAGAGTTTTGCATACGATAATAGGCTTCAGATAGAAAAGTCACTGACAACAAAAAGCAGGAAAAGCTACCATATGCTGGCCATGTGATAGATATTGACGAGTAATAAGAGTCTAAGAATGTATTCATAAAAAAATTAAGAGACGCTATATAATCACTGATCTGATTTTGTCAATCACCTACTCAGATTTAGAAATTGAAAAACTCGGTCAATGAACTAAGTCAACCGAAAATGCTGTCTGTAGAAAACCATGACCATGAAGGAGCTGTAAAGCTGCAACGACAACAAAGATGTCTTTGCAGTAGGGGACCGTCAATGGATCCACAATTTTAGGCTAAGTAAGAACTTGAAAGATCCATGAATGAAATATGGTCGAAAATTTCTAACAAATATACACTTCTGATCAAAATTTTCTATGCCAGAACATAAGGCATAGTATTCTAAATTACTCAAATGACAATGATATCAACTATTTAACAGAAGGGAATCAATAAACAATTGACCTGGATCTTTACTACAATCAACCACTATTTAACCAAGTTCTAAAAAACAAGAGCAGTACTTGTTGATGTAAGAAAGAAGATGTTCTACACTGAGACAAAAAACTGGGATAACACCACCTTCTTGGGTATATTCTTTTCATATGAAGATAAAAATCATAGAGAAAGTCATACATGACTTTTGGCGAATTACATAAGACCACAATAGGGCAATGATCCTGGAAACTAAGGAAAATTATTCATAAATAGTTTTAGGGGAAATCATTTGAAGACTTGACAGGTTAAACTAAGCTTGATAAGTTAAACTAAGCTACTGGTTCCCCAATGATGGGACATTAAATGTAGAGAAATGCCAATAACTGCAAACATACCTAAAGCTCTACTTGTAATCCTACTTACACCTCTTTTGTGGTAATCAGCAATAACTTTTACTTTTTGTAAAAGGCTAAAATTAGAGTCTTCCGTACCTGGTAACGGAATCGAAAGTAATAAACATTCTTCCGCAATGGAGGCTAGGCGACGGGCTAGCTCTCCGTCCCTGGAAAACTCTACATTGTTTCAAAATTTGCAGCAGAGCCTTGGAGTGGATTGGACCTACCACAACAACCTCGCAACTGAAAAAAGGACTACGGCATTAATCCTGGAATGTTAGGCCACTGAACAACCCTGGCACTGTCAAGGATATTTTACAACAGGCCAGTCAAGTGGAAGTTATACTCAAGATACACAATATATAGGAAACCTATTGAAAAGCGAAAATCCCGAGTGGTATTTATTGCGGATAATTAGTTCGAATCGCACGTTATTGACTTTAAGGCAGTCAATGAAATTTCAGTGTTTATCTGACGCCTAACGAGGCAATGCGATCTTTTCGAACCAAACTCGATGCCCTGGAGGACGCTGTCTCCAACACAGAGGGCCACATGCTGGCCGGGGGAGACTTCAACGCTAGAGCCATTGAATGGGGTATGCCACAATAAAACTCAAGGGGAAAGCAAGTCTTGGACATGGCGGCCAGAACAGCGCTCTTTGTCCTAAAAACTGGTAACACCCCTACTTTCCGCCGCTGGGGTTGCGTAGGAACCATACCCGATGTGACACTCGCTTCGGAGTCCCTGGTACCTAGAGTACACAACTGGCGAGTACTAGAGGACTACTCGGCTAGTGATCACCAGTATATAGCTGTTGAGATTCACGACGGTGCCACTCTGCGTGCATATGCCCAAACTTCAATCCTCGGATGGAGGACTGGGAGGATGGACGTTGAGAGGTTTGCTGACGCGCTTACGGCAGGCGCACCGTTGCTGGGAACTCCGCTAGGGAGTGGAGGGCCTACAGCCAAGGACTTGGTGAACTCAACTATGAGTACCATCATAGCTGCTTGCGAGTCTTCCATGCCCCGTCGGAGACCCCGACATGGTAACCCTCCAGTATACTGGTGGTCAAACGAGATCGCCGAACAAAGAAGCGAGTGTCGCAAACTTCGGCGAGAGGCCCAGCGGGCGCGAACACGGGAGGGAGCAGACACTAGGCTAGCAGCATACAGGTCCGACAGGAAATACCTTCGCAGGCTTATTAAAAAGAGCAAGGCCCGATGCTGGCAAGACCTCGTGGACGATGTAAATAGGGATCCGTGGGGCCTTGGCTACAAGCTGGTCATGGGGAAACTTGGTGCCCTATGGAAGCCTTGTATGCATGACGCGGAAAAGATGGACGCGATAGTGCGGGGACTCTTCCCCGCCCATCCCGTCCGTGTTGACGCTGTCCATGGTGAAACAGCAGTCGAGTGCCCACTCTTCACACAGCTGGAACTGGAGGAGGCAGTCCTCTCCCTGAAAGCGAGGAAGGCTCCAGGTCCAGATGGTGTTCCAGCTGAGGTTTTGCAGCTCGTCTATCACCATTGTCCTGACTTGCTGCACAGCACATTCAACGCTTGCCTACGGGACGGGGTTTTCCCGGTACGATGGAAGGTGGCGAGGCTCGTGCTGGTCAGCAAGGGGAAGGGAAATCCCGAATCGCCGTCTGCATACCGCCCGTTATGCATGCTAGACACGGCTGGGAAGGTGCTAGAGAAACTCATCAAGGGAAGACTCACTGACGCGATTCGTGCTGCTGGGGACCTATCTCCTCGGCAGTACGGCTTTAGAGCAGGACGTTCTACCATTGATGCGATTGCAGAGGTGGTGAACGCGGTCCAAAAGGCAGAGGCATATAGTCGCACCAAGCGACGGATCGTCCTGTTGGTGACACTCGACGTCAGGAATGCCTTCAACTCCGCTAGATGGGTGGATATTCTGGATACGCTGGAAAACTCTTTTCAGGTTCCAGAATATCTAATGCGGCTTTTGAGGAACTACCTAAAGGACCGAAGCCTGCTCTACGACACGACACAGGGCCAACGAAGGATGGAAATTACATCGGGTGTTGCCCAGGGATCTATCCTTGGTCCGGACCTGTGGAACGTGTCTTACGACGGGCTACTGGGACTTGAGATGCCAGATGAGTCGCGCTTGGTCGGCTATGCGGATGATGTTGCAGCTCTGGTCGCCGGACGCACCGTTGTACAAGCGCAACTTAGGCTAGGTATGCTAATGCGCCGAGTGAGGGACTGGATGACTGCTCGCGGGCTCAGTTTAGCACTGGAGAAAACCGAAGTGGTCATCTTGACAAAAAAGAGAATCCCTAGAGTAAGGATGATCAGTATTGGAGATATACAGATCGAATCGAAGCCAGCGATGAAGTACCTGGGGCTACTGATCGACTCGAAGATGAGTTTCTCTGAGCAAATCAGGGCAACGGCTGAGAAGGCTGCTTCGAAAATATCGGCCCTGAGTCGACTTATGGACAACGTAGGGGGACCCAGCCCATCAAGAAGACGCCTCTTGATGAGTGCTGTAGGGTCAGTGCTACTGTACGGAGCAGAGGTATGGGGCGACGCTCTCAGCAAGGAGGTATACCGAAAACGATTGGCACAGGTACAGAGAAGAGGAGCACTGAGAATTGCATCTTCGTATCCAACAGTCTCCGACTCGGCGGTGAGAGTGATTGCAGGCGTGATACCTGTCGCCCTCCTTGCTAGAGAGCGCCGCACTATTTACCTGCGCCGAAACGAGGATGCGAGGGAGATGGTTGTCCGCGAGGAGAGACAACGCTCGCTCAACGATTGGCAGCAGTCTTGGAGGAATCGCACGAAGGGAAGGTGGACTGCGCGCCTCATTCCGGATGTGAGACCGTGGCTAAATCGAAGGCATGGTGAGACTGACTTCTATCTGACCCAGCTTTTGAGCGGGCACGGGTGTTTTCAGTCTTACCTGCACAAGATCGGTAAGTCACGGTCTCCCGATTGTCGGTTTTGCCCAGGAGAGGAGGACATTGCCTGTCACACATTTTTTGCGTGTACGAAATGGGCCAAGCTGCGAAGGGAACTCTACAGGGAGACGGGAGAGCTCACCCCGGATAATATAGTTGCAGTGATGCTCGAATCGGTTGACAAATGGAACCAGGTGGCACATTATGCTCGGGCAGTCCTAAAATACAAAAGGGACTCACAGCAGCCGGAGGCACTGGGGCTGGGGGATCGCTCTTCTGGCAATTCCTCTTCCCCTCTCCCCTCCCGCTAGGAAAGGGACTCCCCAGCTTGAAGGCGCCCCACGGCGTAACAAAACGAGACCTGGCCCGAAGTAATGTGTCAAACGGTTCCAGGCTAGGTTCTCAGATTGACAGGGGAGGTGTTTAGTGGGTAGTCCAAAGGTATCCTCCATGGGAGTCCCACACTGCCAGACTCGGCGGGCATAAATGCCTTCACCTCCCTACCACAAAAGAAAAAAAAAGGCAGTCAATGAATGAATGTCCGCGATCGGTATAAAAATGAAATTCTTCGATAGAAGAAAAGGAAGAAGAAACGAAGGAAACGCTCTACAATCACTTGTCACCTTATTGCCTAAAAACGACACAAAAATAATTCTGGGTAATTTCAACAATAAGATTAGCAATGAGTTATCTCATCGGGGAATGAATCTAGGAAATGTTCTACAATCACTTGTCGACTTATTGCCTAAAAATTACACAAAAATAATTCTGGGTAATTTCAACACTAAGATTAGCAATGAGCTTTCTCATGGGGAAAGAAACAAATGGCAACGGCCAGCACCTTATAAACTTTGCATGAAGCAGAAATCTAGTCATGCGTTCAATTAGCTTCCCACATTAACGCATACATAAAATGCCCCGGTTATCACCGGGTGGTAACAGAAGAAAACCAGATAGAGTATGTTCTTTTTCAAAGAAGTACGCCTCGAGGATACGTCCGTACATACCAAGGAACAAATTCTAGCTGGGAAAATTAACCTAACATTGTCGAATGTCGAGGACATATTCCTCGAAAGCCAGCTCGCTCCCACCCTATCAGTTACGTCGCTGAAAACAAGCAATGAGCTGTGGGTTGAAGTGAAAGTGGCAACTAAGGCCGTGGCAAAATATATAACTGGACATCCAGTCCGGTACAAAAGAAATGGTTGGCTCAATGATGAGTGCTGGAATGCGTTGCACAAGAAGAATTAGGCATACAAACAATATTTAAGTAGAAAAACCAGAAGTTTATGAGAATCTCAGAAGAGTAGCGAATAAGATCATTAGAATCAAGAAGGGAAAATACTATGACGACCAATTGAGAAGTATCGACGTAAGTCTAGAGAGCAAGAACACAAGACAAGCATACAAAGCAGTGAAAAGCCTGAAACGAGGTTAATAGCCCAAGATCACGTTCTGCTGTGATGACCTGGGCAATATTATCGCGGATGAAAATAGAATTAACGAAAGATGGGCATCATATGTGATATTTCTGGAGAACTTCAATTGGCTCCATCAATTCTGGATGAAGTTTGTTCCACCATCAAGCCCCAAAAGAATAACAAAGCGCCGAGCATCGATGAGATTCCAGTCGAGCTCATCAAATACGGTAGCAGCCAATGTCAAACAGCCATTCGCAAATTTATCTAGCAAATTTGGCAGCTAGAACATATGCCGAACGAGTGAAGCCAATCAGTTATATCCACAAAAAAGTTGACAAGCTAAAGTTCGAAAACTATAGAGGCATATCACTACTTTGTACGGCTTACAAAATATTTTCAAAGATCTTAGAAAATAAAATTAGATCATATGCCAACAGTATTATTGGGGAGTCTCAAAATGGGTTTAGAGCAGACAGATCCACGGAATATCAATTGTTTACAGTCAACGGGGTACTTGAGAAATACTGGGAGTTCAAAAAAGACGTATACAAAATCTTTGATGACTTTAAGCAAGCATACGACAGTATTAATCGTAAAATACCACCAAGTACCCTAAATGTCACACTTGGCGAATACAGTATCGAAAATGTGAGCAGATTTGTATATTTAGGCGTTAAAATAACGAGAGCCGGTAATGAAACAAACGAAATATGCAGAAGTATACAACTCGTGAATAAAATATTTTATTCAGTTTTAACGATTTTGAAGACCAGTTGCATACACCGCAAATCAAAGCTCCAAGTACACAAATATACGATAAAATCTATGCTATTCTGTGTAAAAGATGGACCCTAACCCAAGCATCCGCGAACATATTGAAGACAGGGAGCAATGGCGAATTCAAAGTTTTGGAAGAGCCGGAGCTCTAAAAAATTGTTAGACTGCGGAAGCTGAATGGGCTGCCTATGTGAGAACGGATACCCAAAAAGGTATTTGTTGGGAGAACTGTAGGGCAGGGATCAGTGGGGAAACCGGCGAAACGCTGGTCTGACTCGGTCGACGAAGACAGTTTATTGCTCCGTGGATTTAAAAATTGGAGGACGCGTCAATGCACCCAGACAGTTGGAGGCACTATTTGCAGGAAGCGAAGGCCCGAAACGAGTCTTAGCACTGCGAAGAAGAATATATTTACAAATGAACATATTCCAACCTGAAATCGTATTGAAAATTATAATTTCAGAACAAATGGGTGGTGAGAAGAAGGGAGCATCAAGTTTAGGAGAATCTCTGCATAGTATATTTAAGGTAATTTTTTTTTTTCAATGAGCGATTGGATATAAATTTGGGTGTGTTATACAAATTTTAAGGGAAATTGCCGTAGATTTTAGCTGACCCAAAAATGCTTCAAAACATGTTTGGCATACATAATATGATTTTTGTGCGATTGAACACCATTTTTTTCTCGGCGCATAATTAAGATCGTTTTGATGCTGGAAGCGATTTCGATATAAAAGAACTCCATTCATTTACATTTAGATGTTATCTTCTTTAGAATGAAATGCTTTTATAACTTAAGTCGTCGAAATCATTGTCTTGTCATGGTCCTTTATAGATGGCAAAGGATCCTCAAAAGCAAAGCAAGAGAACCGCAGGTTAAGAACCGTAGTCATGGCTCAAATGAGGAATAAAGGATAGAAATCATTTAAAAGTATGGTGGATGGTAACGGTACTGCCAAAAAAGGACTGAAAATAATTCACTAACAATGTATTTTACATTGCTCTGTTGCCGCTAACTAAAAGCCAACATACATTCATTAAAGCTGTGTTAAGTTAAGGATTTGAGCTACAATCACCTACAAAGATTTGTTATAATGACTTACATGAAAGTTACTGTGATTAAAATATATCGATGAACAATAGTCTAGACCAGTTTAAAAACAAACCAGGACAGGATCGACTGAGCAAGCCAGCTGAAAATACTAGGCCCAGGCCGGCGTGCAGCGTCATCAGCGCGCATTTGTTTTGTTTACTAATAGTTGTTGCTAGCTAACATAATTGAGTTTGATTGCATGTGAGTATTTTTTTGGTTATTAATGCAAAAAAAGTTTCTTATGTGATTTATGAGTGTAATAACGAACGATGTGTGCGAATAAAGTTTATAAAGACAATGAGAGTGTATCGGACGTGTGGAAATACTTTTTGAGAGCGGAAAACGGATTGAATGCTAAGTGCTAACTTTGTAAGAAGATTTTTAAAACCAAAGATTGATCTCCGCGTGGCTCACATTTGCATTCAAAATCGGTTCTTAAAATTGACGCGAAAACGAAGAATTTCATATCACCTCCACCATTGCCGTTGCCGCCACAATCATCAAATACTGGGGCTACTAATCAAAACATGGAATTAATAACAACATCCGCATCTACGTCGAATGTTAGTCCAGAATCACCAGGATCGTCGGCACCAGTACCACCAGTAAGAAAGAAGTGGCAAAAAATTACTGATAATTTCCTCCCAATTGAAGATACTTCTATGGAGAAAAAAGTATCAAGAATGGTAGCCAAAGATGGACTACCTTTCCGTGTTTTCTGTACTTCCAAAGATATGAGAGATCTCTTCAATTCTTGGGAACACAAACTGCCTATGTCCCCAAACACAATTAAACTTATAGTTATGAATTATGGCATGACATTGAAAATGAAAATAATGCGTGAATTGGCTCAACTGAAGGAGAATGAGCACAGATTTACGCTACCATTTGATGAGTGGACTTCGTACACATATTTTTGAACGGCAATGCTCTGTTTTAGAACTTGGGGCTGATTCGCGTCTTTGGAAGTATGCCTGCTGAAAGTGGTGTCAGTATTTTGAAAATAAAGTTAATCGAATTTAGCCTTATTCTGGAAAAAGATATCAGTATTACTACAGATGGGGCAAGTGTGATGAAAAAGTTGGGCCGATTGATATCACTTTCACATCAGCACTGCTAGGCTCATGGAGTTCAACTTGGCATAATAGATACTATTTATAAAAAACAAACTGATGTTGAAGAATCTGTGATAGAATCTGAAAATGAGGAAAACGACGATGAGATTTCTTTGGAAATGGACGACATTTCTAGCACAGGCGCAGACTCAGAGATAATGTTTTTCATTGCTCTATGCCCAGAACAGAAATAGACAGACTATAGATGCAGAATATGCGGGTATTATTGAGAAAGCTAGGAAATTGGTGAAACTTTTTAAAAGATCACCTACTAAAAATGATACTCTGCAAATAAACGTGAAGCAAAAATTTGGAAAAGATATTAAGTTACAACTTGATTGTAAAACTCTATGGTCGAGCCTAGCTGACATGATTTCTTCATTTATTAGAATCAAGCTGTGTGTCAGCAAAGCTTTGATCGACCTCAGCCTGGAAGCTGATCCGAACTACTCTTTGAATGCGGAAGAACATGCGATTTTAGTGAACTTAGCCAAGCCATTTCAACCTGTAAAACTGGCTGTGGAGGTGTTATGTCGTCAAGATACAGAGTTGGCTATCGCAGAAACAACACATTTATGATTCGCAAACTGGAAGGGCTAAAAACTCCATTGGCAGAAAAACTAGCTGGCTCTTTGAGAAAGCGCATTATTGAGCGCCGGACGAGTTTGACAGCATGCTTGTTATACTAAGCAGATAAAGAAGGGTTTGCGAAAGACGAAACATTTAAATTGCCTCCGAAAAACGTGATTCGAACTGAAATTAAATCACTTATAGAGCGTTTGCATCCACAACACAGTCTAACTAATTCACAGACAGACAAATTCAGTTCCATCTTGGTCGATTGCATTAATATCAGCTGTCACCGCTAATGATATAGCTGAATTTTATGATGACGATAATGAACCGCTTTCATCTCTTTCTGAGACACGCAAGAGTATTTCATTGCAAGAAGAATTTCAGGAAACATTGACTGCTGCGTTCAAAGAACCTAGAGACAGAAAACTAACTACGAGTTCTCTGGAGGCATTAATCAAAATAGAAATGAATTTATACGAATCCGGGGGGTCAAAAGGCGAACTTTTACAGTTCGTGGATAACTGCCTGAGATCTGTGGTTCCAATTAGCGTTGAATCCGAAAGGGCCTTCTCAGCGGCTGGTTATCTGGCCAACAAAATAAGAAACTGTTTGCCAGTTGATTCTTTGGACATTTTGTGCTTCTTAAGGAGCTTCTTTCAAAATAATTCGTAATCATGGCTGTGATTTGAACGGAACAAATCTTTCATTTAATTGGTATATTTCGCTAATTAATCTGTAATTTCTGATAGTCTGACTTATTGGTATATTTTGTTAATTAATCTGTAGTATCTAATGGATCTACTACAGTTGAATAGTCAACTGAACTTAGATAATAAGATTCATTTTTTTTAACTTCTCGTTGCCTTGTTTACTGTAAAAGAACTGTTTTATTACTAAAAGATTTTTGCTTAATATTAGAAGAGAAGACTGGTTGTTTCTTTCATTTGTCATTTGATAGATACGTACGTCAAAGTTTTCTACTAAGAAGTTAATTGAAAGATTATAAATAGATACGTCAAACAATGTTTGATGCATAAAAGTCTATCGAAAAAATTCGTGAAAATAAATGTTTATCTTATAATACTTATAATTTTTTATTAATTTTTTTCCGTCCGTTTATTCAAATATTGTGATGATTTGTAAAAAATACACAAAACTGCCAATCTCGCAGTACTGTTAATTGGGATGATAAGTATATTAAATAATTGTAAGCCCACTCAACACGCTTTCATCCAATAAGAATTTTTATAAAGAACGTCGCATTGTTTTCATCCAACATTTTTACAATGCGCCAATTGAATGTTAATTCAATACAAACATTTACAAATACTCCATTTCCGATAACGCTTACCTTATCAATTCTCTGCTAATTCATATCCATAAATGTAACCGGCCCACTTAGAGTTATCTTTTGTATCCAAATAATATTTTATTTACTGCTATCTATCACTAAACAAACACTAGAATAATTTGTCACCAATCAATTTTCATTCACACGTTACAAACATATATCTTACATCCACTTGTCGCTCTACTATATCTTCTACCTGCAACAAGTTCTAACAATTTTCTCACATTAAAACGTTGCTGTCACATTCACAGCTTAATTAAAAACATATCACTAACTACTGGTTGTCCGCAAAACATGCATAAAGTACCCAATACTAGTGAAGATTCTTATCAAACGAAAAATTTAGACAATAATAATTGAATTAAAACATAACTGCCGTCTCTGATACCGATTACATTCACTGCGAAATTTATCTATAGGGAACTGGAAAAGTATCTAACAGATGCGCGCGCATCGTTCTATTCAAGTATTGCATGGGTATAGTGAAGACTGAGGCAAAAATTCGCAACAGACACTTCCCATTCAACCCGACACCGGTAAGCAGAAACACGTTACTGATGGAACAACAGAATTTCCACAGGTGAGTCAGGTGAAAAATGCAAGTATTGCTCTTTGGTTCAACAGCAGATACTCCTAAGCCGGATTATTCTCTTCAAAAGCAGAAACAAATATAGCGACAATCCAATCAACAAAAAGCTTTTCTTAAAATTGAAAAGCTCTTCAAATTCAATTTATATTTGTATATTGGGGAATGGAAATTAAATAATTTTTAATGTTTTTTGTATTTCTTTCAAGTTTTGCTTCTCAAAGGTTACATTTTTCCCTGAAATCGCAAAATTCGACGAACTACGTAAAATCAATCGAAGTTAAACCACTACAGTTTCAAGAAAATTGTCTTTAAGCGTAATAGTAAATTTTTTGTAGAAATGTTTAGTTTTACTGAAACATAAGTTGAGGAACATCCTTTTTGATCTGCAAAATAAAGTTCAGCGTAAAACATCTAAAGTCGACCGGTCTTAAACGAAATGGCAGTCGTTAAAATTTAAACAAGTTGGGTAAACAGACCTACGCTCATGTCAGAAGGGTTTTGTATTCAATTTACAAAATGCAGTCACCAGATCGAATCAAATCAAGAAACATGTCAAAGACGATTTTATTGGAGAAAATATGAAATACGAAGATCATACTATTATTAACAAAGTTGAACGAATTTCGACTTCTGAGGTTTTTGGTATTGTTATACTCATAAATATCTCCCTTGATAATTATTTCAGATGTCCATCCGCGACGGAGGAAACACATTTTTCATGTATTTCCCCCTGTGCCCCTGCTGAAGCAAAAACTGACAGTTTAACAACCGTTATGAAAAGCTCCCATGAAAACTTTCATTTCATACTCATATCGGCTACGTTTGATGAATTTTTTTCAGGGGCCACTCTCCTGTACTGTTATCATCGATTAATGGCCAATTTTTCGAATCCTAGAATGGTTACAAAACCCTTTTGCTAGGAGCTCTCTCCCACTTCCCTGACTTGTTTCACTTATGAGCATAATTTGTAGGTACTAATCTTCAGTCATTCATTAAATTGAATCAAGCGTTCAAAGCATGCACCTTAAACGTTGAAGTTGGGAAAAAATAACTCAAAATTATTCAATCTTCGCATTTAAAACAGCCTCTATTTTGTTTTATGATTACTGATACCACTAGCTGAACCGATTCTCAAAGATATATATGACACCTTTCATTCCTGAAATTTTCATGCAAATCCTAGCAAAACTGTAGTGTCTGTGTCGGTAAAAAGCGCATGTTGTTTCATAGCCATATGTTGCCATAGTAATAAATGCAGCGCATATTGTTCCATAGTAATACAGGAAAATTCAAACCGCTATAACTTCGCAAAATATGATTCAATATTTATGAAACTTTCAGGAT